>JAODAL010014134.1:0-88533 GCA_025379985.1 Phyllomedusa bahiana
AACCCCAAACCTTTTTTGTAAAGGTGTACATAGCATAGCCATAAGAACGACAACTGAAACAATATAAATACAAAAGCAAATCTCACATTTTATTATTGAGCTACACAAGTTTTAAAACCTTTGATTCAAGGTGTATCAGATTCAAATTATACAATACATCATCATTAGATAATCAACATTTAATCAACTCATCTTAAACCTTACACCAACCAACCACCTCCCTCCTATTACTGATTGGATTAAATTTGGGTCATTTGCCCCATTGCGGGGGGACTGATCAGGGGCTGCAATGGACTGTGATCTTTGTCTTCAAATCATTTAGATGGCACAATCAACTTTAGTATGGCATCTAAATGGTTTAATAGCTGGGATCCTAGCAGCAGGACCCGGCTATAATTAATAGCCATTACCTGATGTTTATGGAGCAGGCTCAGCCCGACATTTAAAATAATAAAAAAAGGGAACATTATTTACTTAAAATCACAAAAATACAGCCATACTCACGGCACAATGGCAGGACGAAAAACATTTCCAGTAGGAGGCAATAAAATCCCCAGTGCTGCATAGGAGAAACTGTACAGGTTCAGATTTCTGATGAAGAATGAACACACATATCTTAAGGGTGATTGCTTTGAAAGAATTTCACTTAAGAAAACCATTCACCCAGTAGCAAAAAACCACTATCCACATGAAAGATTGCTGAAATGCAAAAATACCATGCTGGATTACAAGCAGTCGATGACACATATGCTGGGCAACTCATTGAGTTGAAGAGTATCATCAATTGGTTATAAACAAGCATGGTACCCCCCAAAATCCTTAAATGCCTTATTTATGTTCGATTTTAATACTAAAAATCATCCTCCTTAATGGATAATAGGTGTATGAATGGTAATTAATCAGTGCTTTGCACTTGAGCAAAATACCTCAGTATTGGAGTATGGAGGGTATGGTATGGTAGTGTCTTTCAAATACGGGGTTTTAACAGGTTTTATTAAATTTTACAGGAGTACTAAGCAATTTTCCCCTCAAAGAGCAATTATACACCAGTATTCTGCATCTGTGCAATTTTTACAATGTAGTACAAGGCTTTAATCGCCTCCTACTGGGAATGTTTTTTGTCTTGTCATTGTGCTTTGAATATGGCTGTGTTTTTTCTATTTCAGCACAACAGTTGCCTTAATTGTCATTAAAGGGTTAATTTGTTGCCCAATACAGATAAATCTTAAATGCTGAAGTATAATCTTGCCCAAGTTTTTTTGGGGTGTGGGCTGCGCTCTTAGGGCGACATGTCCCAACATGCCAACGCCAGGTTTTTTTGGTCTTTTCGGTGGCAAAAAAACCCCCTTTTTACGCCAAAACTCAATGTAAATTAACTGTCGTACACCAAAACTAGGCATATTATACGCCGGGCATGACGCGTTGTAATGCGCCTAAAAATGATATGCTGTGAGCCTAGTGAGGCGCATTAGATATACTATAATGAACGTTAAAGCATGTGATTTGCGCAATCGCGGCAATTTGCGCAATGTCCTTTTTAGGGACATTTAAATTTTTCCTGACCCCAGATTTTTAGAGGATTTACTTGTTGGGGCACTTTACAATAATTTAATGCGCCTAAAAAATCCGCGGGCCCCTTTAAAAAATTTTTGGACATGCCCTTTATGACACTAGTTTTTCCCGGAAACCGACAAATTTAGAAAACTTGTGGTCTCTTTCTGCCTACTTCTTCTACAATTGATAACTCCCTGCAAAAAGAGGAATGGTAGTACTCACGTATTGAAAAATATTAAGGTGAAATAACAGGGGAATCACACACTGTAAGAAGGGAAAAGAAATCCGTCGTTTTCGAAGATTGGAGTATTTCCTAAAAAACATATTTGGAAGATACATTCTTCAAGCATTCTTCTTATTTAAAATAACTGTCATTGGAAGAATAACTTTTTCATTATTTTTTTGCATAGGGTCTACATTCCTTTTAGAAGTATGATAAGGTCAATTTAAGCTGTTCGTTGAGTTATTATAATCCTTCCATTTCTCTATGTCTCTTTTCTGTCCTTGCATACTTCTACTTAAAATTCTGCTTTTGCATCTTAAAATTCTTACCTATAATATAAAAATGACATTTTACATATTCTAAATGATCCCCATCTTCGAAATTTATGATGTATCCACAAGATATTCCAGAAATACCTGATAGATACCTATCTCCCGTTCCCTTCCATGAGAGTAATAGAAACAGGAGAAGTGAGCTCAGCTGTTGTCATAGTTCTGGTACCCTTTCTTTTCAGTATCTGTCTGGATACACTAGCAAATAGCTGCCACACTAGGTGAAATGGGGATTGTAAGCTTCCATTCTGGAAATTGGTCCCATATCCTGTTTATATCCACGAAATAGTTGAAGGGGATATCTTTTTACGTGTCAGATTAAAAGGAATGTGTCATCAGAAAATGACCTATTGTTGAACTCATGTTTTTATGTTAAACACATTTTTTATAAACATTTTTATATCAGTATCATTATTTTTTTTTATTAAAAAAATCAATTTGTGCACTAGGCCTAATAATTGTCTGACACTTCCTGTTCTGTAGACAGATATTTTAGTAGTCTGCTGATTATCAGAGCAAGTAGGGTTAAACTGGAAGGTGACACCAATGTTTATAGATAACACAGGAGCCACCATTTGCAATAGGAGATATCACAGCTCCCCTTTCCTCCTCCCTGTACATGACAACTTCCCAGGTCACAGATCTTGAATAGAAAACTCTCCTATAAAAGAAGTCAATGGGTCGGCTCCTGTTCACGTGCTCCTATGTCCATGTAGCTGCATTAAAGTATCTCTCTAAATGTTGTTTAAAGCAGCTCAGGCAAGATGACTGCTCCATAATCATACACTGAAAATAGAGCTGAGACATCTACGATTAACACATCGCTAAAAAGAAAAGAATAGTATGTGTTGTTTTAATTAGGAAAAAATGGCAATAGATTCTCCTTAAATCTCATATACATGGCAAGATTTAAGATGCTGCATCTCCATGTGCCTCTAATCATACTTTTTTTTTACATATTGGTCTTTTATGATGCCTAATAATTCTTTTATGATGCCTAATAATTAATGACTTTTGCAGACAGAAATTAATAAACAATAGTAAAAGGAATACAAATAATATAAAATTTACAATAATATTTTTAAGCCAGAAATAACTTAAATATTTGCTATTAATTTCTTTTACTGATGATGATGTCACAGCTACGGGAGAATATGAACAAATATGTGCTAGGCAATCCATGTGACCTTTGCTTTAAATAACACACACTTTAAAAAGCAACAATGCAATAGGTAGTAGGAAATCAGAGAATGCAAAATATAAAGAATTTGTGGGTTTGTGTACTTCACAGTGAATAAGAACGTGAAAGCGATTCTGCTTTTCTCTTAAAGGGATCCTGTCACATAGGTTATGCTCCCCTTGCTGAGGGCAGCACAAGCTAGTGTCAGACCTGCTGTTCCCAGAGCTGTGTCCCTTATTCTGTAAGATGCAGCAGTTTTAGAGCATTTACCCCTCAAATCTTATTCATGAGTAGGTGCTAGTTCTGCCCACCAAAGGCTAGCTCCGCCCACTAACAGTTATTCACATGTTTCTACCTATTCAGAGTAATAGGTTTGTCAGTTGAGGTGGACAGGGCTAGCCTCAGGTGGTCGGGGTTTGAAAAAAACTGACTCTTTGAATGAATCTTCGAATGACTCTTCTGGCTGAAAACTGCAGATTTGAGCATTAAATACATGAAAACTACAGCATCTTACAGAATAAGGGACTCAGCACTGGAAACAGCATGTCTGACACTAGTTTGAGCTGTCCTCAGCAAGGGGGGCAAAAACTATGTGACAGGTTTCTTTAAACAGTTCCTATTGGTTTGATATGGAATGGTTTATTTTTACAGATATTTTATTTAATGGTCGGTATTTTATGAATGGCGGTTGCTTCTGTATTTCACCTTTTAACATAACCCCTGTGCATCAAATACTGAGTTTAGAAATTACATTGTAGTTCAGAAAGCCTTTTATCAAGAAAACATGAAAATTATTCATGACAGATAAGATGTTGTTGGTCTTTTTATCCAGAGTAAAGAATACAAATGTATAGGGAACTGGGTAATAGCTTTACCAATACAGCAGCAATAAGCAGATACATAGAATATAAAGTGATAGCTCAAATGTAAGAATAAAGGTACGAGGAGCAGAAATAGAAAACATCAAATTAGGCTTACGTGGACAGAGTCACGTTGTTTTCTTGGGGACTAGACACGTAGAGTGTGAAAGGTACAGATACCAAGAGATAAGTACGTGATGGAAGGATGCTGGCATTCCCGTGTACAGTAAGTGTGAAATAGTTTAAGATGTAAGTCTGGTGACAACTATTTATAGAATCAGAAAGCATGAAGTTGTGACTGTACTTAAATATGTAAAAAGCCAGTATGTTTAACAGAATATTAATAACAACAATAGTAAAACCATTATGAGAGATATATTGATAATGTCAAAGGATGATTGAATTCATGATACATATACATATATAACAAGACTGAAGACAGGCAGCACTCTATAAATAAAAAGAAACTGTGGGTGCCAGCGAAAATAATTTGGACAGAAGTTACCAGTCCTAGTATATATGTATATATAACATATACTGCCTTTCTGAAGAAATGAGGGGAAAGGTGCCGGACCAGCTATATTTATAAATATATATAATATATATATTATATATTATATATATATATATATATATATATATATATATATATATATATATATATATTGTAGGAAGGCACAAGGTGCGGTAGTTGACGGACGTTATGTGTCACCGATCTGCCTAAGATCGGTGAAATAAAGCCCTGTTATTCTGGTGTCAGCGGCAATAGGCCACTGACACGGTTTTGTATTGTTTAGTATGGCAGTAATGCCATGATCCGGGTCGGGCTTTTATGGAGCAATCTGTAGAGTTGGGTGGGATGGGCTGCTCCCACATCCAGTCCTGGTTTTACCAGCCCTATATAAGCCAGCAGGCTCATGTGAAAGGGGTGTGGTTTCCATTTCTGTCTGACACTGCTCATGGTGTGAGCAGTAGTGAGAGAGCCAGAGCTGGGCCTTGCAACCCTAAAAAGGACACAGAGACCTGCACACGGGTTTGTTAACCCCGGGAACCGCTGTACGGTAACGTGACCGATAACACGGACTATAAGTTATGTTTGTTTTGGCTGAAGCAAGCCCTGCTATTTATGATTTCCTTGGTTTTGTGACTGTTGAAAATAAATCCTGCAGTGTTGCACGTTTAAGGACTGCCTCCGTTTGAGCTAATTCCCACAATTGGTGTCTCGGATGCGGGCAACATCCTGGTGTAAGAGGCTGCATGTCCTGGATTAAGGCGGCTACTACTCTTAAAAACCAAACAGGCGAAATGGAGGAGCTGCTGAAGCACCTGGTGCAGGTGAGCGCCCAACAGCAACAGGCCCATGCTGAGTCCGTGCGGTCACAGCAGGAAACGAACCAGCTCCTGATTAGGCAGATGGCCATCATGGAGGAAGCGATCCGGGGGAAGGAGGCCCCGGCTACACCACGTCCAGAGGACGGACAGAGGGTACGAGATGCCCTGCAGAAGATGACCCCAGAAGACGACGTGGAAGCCTTCCTTACCATCTTTGAGCGGATTGCTGCATGGGAGAGACTACCAGCTCCGCAGTGGGCAGAGGTCCTGGCCCCGTTTCTCACCGGCGAGCCTCAAAAGGCTTACTACGACTTATCTCTGCAGGATGCCAGGGAATACCCTCGACTCAAGTCGGAGATTCTGGCGCGCCTGGGTGTGACGGTCACAGTACGGGCACAAAGGGTGCATCAGTGGGGATACAGGAGGGACCGGCCCCCAAGGTCCCAAATGTTTGATCTCCTGCACCTCGTCCAGAAATGGCTGCAGCCGGAGGTTTGTTCCCCAGCCCAGATGGTAGAGAGGGTCATGATGGACCGCTTTGTTCACGCTCTTCCCAAACCAGTGCAATGCTGGGTGGCGCAAGGGAACCCCCAGACGGCGGATGACTTGATCGGCTTAGTGGAGAGATATCAGGCCATGGAAAATTCTCTGGCTGATCCAGGACCCTGCCTCTCCCTACTGGCAGACCCAGACTGACTCAGGAAGCCAAAGAAGGGGTACTAAGCTCCCTAGAGACGCCCATCCCAAGGCCAGGGCCCTGCCAGAGCCGACGTCCCGACCCCCTGTCCGGGACATTATCTGCTGGAGATGCCAGGCTGTGGGGCATGTGGCGGCCCGGTGCCCCCTCGGCTCGGAACCGATGGACTGTTCCGTTGGGCGGCGTATGTCTCTGTTGGCGCTTCCGGCATGCACAGCCGGGTTGGACACTACCAAGGGACTTCCACTCTGTCCCATCAGGGTGAATGGCAGCCCTCTCATGGGACTTTTGGACTCGGGAAGTTTGGTCACTCTCCTGACGGCCCGTATCCTGCATGTGTTGGTCCCAGGGAAACCTTGGGGTCACATGCATACAGGGAGATACCAAGTGTACCCAGTGGCCCAAGTCATGTTACACTCCAGTAAGGGTACAGTGTCACACCATGTAGGCGTTGTGCAGGGGTTACTACATGAAGTGATAATAGGCCGGGACTGCCCTCTCTTTTGGGGACTGTGGGAAAGTACCATCCAAGGGAAGCCCCCCGACAGCCCTGAGAGCCCTGACCCCAACGTGGCCCCCGAGTTCCCATTCTAGGTCATGGTAGGTGACGAGGAGGAGCCAACCCCTGACGAGACCGTTCCCCCCTTTCCGACCTAGGGGTCTCCCGGGAAACTTTGGGGACAGCTCAACTGCAGGACGAGACCCTAAGAGGGGCGTTCAATAGTGTGGTAGTGCTTGATGGGGGCAGGGGCAGAGGAGAGATTTCCCCACTTTGCTGTAAATGGAAACCTGTTGTATCGCGTTACCAAAATCGGTGAGGAAGTCGTGGAACAGCTTTTGGGTCCCAAACCATATCGACGTATGGTAATGGATCTGGCCCACGGTCATGTGTTGGGGGGCACTTGGGGCAGACAAGACCAAAACAAGAATTCTACCCAGATATTACTGGCCAGGGTGCTACCGTGAAGTCCGTGATTATTGCCAGTCCTGTCCCCAGTGCCAGGTAACCTCCCCGGTCGCCAGTTTCCGTAGCCCTCTCATACCCCTGCCTATTATTGAAACTCCTTTTGAGAGGATCGCCATGGAATTAGTGGGACCCCTGGTAAAATCGGCTAGGGGGCACCAGTATATTCTGGTCGTCATGGACTATGCCACCAGATACCCTGAAGCTGTGCCCCTAAGAAATGCTTCCTCCAAGGTGATTGCTAGGGAGTTGTGGCACATATTTTCCAGAACGGGACTACCGAAGGAGATCCTGACGGATCAAGATACCCCGTTCATGTCAAAAGTTATGCGGGACCTGTGTAAGATGCTGAAGGTGGCCCAACTACGCACCTCTCTTTATCACCCCCAGACAGATGGCTTAGTGGAACGTTTCAACAAGACCTTAAAGGCCATGTTGAAAAAGGTAGTCGAGAATGATGGCCGAGATTTGGACTACCTTTTACCTTATCTGTTGTTTGCTATTAGAGAGGTTCCACAAGCCTCCACAGGGTTCTCCCCTTTTGAATTACTTTATGGCAGACATCCGAGGGGTCTATTGGATATTGCCAAAGAGAGCTGGGAGAGTGAAGTCACACCCTATAAAAGTGTTGTTGAGCATGTGACACAATTACAGCAGCGAATTGCTCAGGTACTCCCAATTGTGAAGGAGCATCTCTTACAGGCGCAGGAAGCGCAAGCGAGAGTCTATAACAGGTCAGCCCAGGTAAGGCAGTTTAGTCCTGGGGATCGGGTCCTGGTCTTAGTACCCACGGTGGAGAGCAAGTTCCTGGCAAAATGGCAGGGTCCCTACGAGGTAGTTGAGAAGGTGGGGGACGTCAACTATAGGTTCCACCAGCCCGGTAGAAGGAAGCCATATTAAATATATCACATTAACTTGCTCAAGCCTTGGAAAGATAGGGACCCCCTGGAGGCTTCTTGCTTGTGGTCTCAACCAGAGTCGGCGATTGAGGAGGTGAAGATCGCCGAGACCCTGTCCCCTTCTCAAACCGAACAGTGCTGGCAGCTGTTACAAAAGAATAGGGACTTGTTCACAGAGGCCCCAGGACTAACCTCTTTTGTGGAACATGAGATCGTGACCGAGCCTCAGGTGAGGGTAAGCTTAAAACCCTATAGGATTCCCGAGGCCCGAAGACAGATAGTGGCAAAGGAGTTACAAAGGATGTTCAGATTAGGAGTGATAGAGGAGTCGAAAAGCGGATGGTCCAGCCCCATCGTGTTAGTCCCAAAGCCCAAAAGGTGAGTGGCGGTTCTGTAATGATTACCGCAAGCTCAAAAGAAGTGTCAAAGGTGGATGCATACCCTATGCCCCGGGTGGATGAGCTTATTGAGAGGCTAGGGCCAGCCAGATATATCACCACCCTAGACCTTTCCAAGGGGTATTGGCAGATTCCCCTAGCCAAGGAAGCCCGGGAAAAGACGCATTTTTCCCACACCGGAAGGGTCCTTCCAATATGTAAGAATGCCGTTTGGGTTGCAAGGGGCCCCCGCCACTTTCCAGAGGGCCATGGACAGGATCCCTTTGTTCCCACAGGGGATATGCTCAGCGTACCTAGACGATATCGTGATTTTCAGCCGCGATTGGGAGAGTCACCTTGAAAAGGTCCAGGCTGTCCTGGATGCGATAAGGAAAGGGGGTTTTACCATCAATCCCAGTAAGTGCGCCATAGGGATGGAAGAGGCCCGATACTTGGGGTAAAATTGTGGGAAGAAGGAGTGATAAAAAACCCCAGGTAACTAAGATTGAAGCCATCCAGAACTGGCCCCTCCGCTTAATAAGAAACAGGTGAGAGCGTTTCTGGGAATCGTGGGGTATTATCGGCGGTTTATCCCCAAGTTTGCCGAGATGGCAGCACCCTTGACGGCCTGACAAAGGGGACTAAGTCCACCATGATCAAATGGTCCCCAGAGGCTGAAGAGGCCTTCCAAAACTTGAAAGTAGCCCTGTGTAGACAGCCGTTTTAGTCGCCCCAGACTTCTCACGGGAATTTGTGGTGCAAACGGATGCCTCAGAGGTCGGACTAGGAGCCGTAATGTCCCAGGTTGTCAATGGGAGAGCATCCTGTGTGTTTTTCTCAGCAGGAAGCTGTCCCCTGCAGAGCGTAATTTATGCCATAATCGAGAGGGAATGCTTGGGTATTAAATGGGCACTCGATTCTCTCCAGTATTACCTTCTGGGACGGAAATTTAGGCTGGTGACTGATCACGCCCCTTTGAAATGGTTAAGGGAAAAAAAGGGCAACAATGCCAGGTCACCCGTTGGTTTTCTGGCCCTGCAAGATTTTAATTTTTCAGTAGAGCACAGGCCGGGCAAGCTGCAGGGGAATGCAGATGCCCTATCTAGGGTACATAGCATGATGGCTGAAGGTGCCCAGTCCCCCGGCTTTGGGCAGAGGGGGGGGGGGTATGTAGGAAGGCACAAGGTGCGGTAGTTGACGGACGTTATGTTCACCGATCTGCCTAAGATAGGTGAAATAAAGCCCTGTTATATTCTGGGGTCAGCGCAATAGGCCACTGACACGGTTTTGTATTGTTTAGTATGGCAGTAATGCCGTGATCCGGGTCGGGCTTTATTGGAGCAATCTGTAGAGTTGGGTGGGATGGGCTGCTCCCACATCCAGTCCTGGGTTTACCAGCCCTATATAAGGCCAGCAGGCTCATGTGAAAGGGGGTGTGGTTCTATTTCTGTCTGACACTGCTCAGTGGTGTGAGCAGTAGTGAGAGAGCCAGAGCTGGGCCTTGCAACCCTAAAAAGGACTACAGAGACCTGCACACGGGTTTGTTAACCCCGGGAACCGCTGTACGGTAACGTGACCGATAACACGGACTATAAGTTATGTTTGTATTGGCTGAAGCAAGCCCTGCTATTTATGATTTCCTTGGTTTTGTGACTGTTGAAAATAAATCCTGCAGTGTTGCACGTTTAAGGACTGCCTCTGTTTGAGCTAATTCCCACTATATATATATATATATATATATATATATATTTATATATATATATATATATATATATATTATAATACATATATATATATATATGGTGTGTGTATATATATATATATATATATATTTTTTTTTTTTTATAATATATATACACACCGTATATATATAGCCAGTCCGGCAACTTTACCCCCATTTTCTTAAGCAGGGCAGTGGTCTTCTTGGAGCAGTGCTTGGAGTCGTTATCATGTTGAAATATTGCACTGCGGCCCAGAAGGGGGGAATCATGCTCTGCTTCACTGTGTCACAGTACATGTTGGCATTCATGGTTTTCTCAAATGAACTGTAGCTTCCCAAAGCAGGCAGCACTTATGCAGCCCCAAACTATGACACACTCACCACCATGCCTGACTGTAGGAAACACACACTTATTTATACTCCTCACCTGGTTGCTACCAAGCATGCTTGACACCATCTGAAATTTATTTTGATCATATCAGATCACAGGATATGGTTCCAGTAATCCATGTCCTTAGTCTGGTTGTCTTCAGCAAACTGTTTTCCTGTGCATTATCTTTAGACGAGGCTTCCTTCTGGCTTACTTTAGCCATGCAGACCAATTTGATGCAATGTGAAGCATATCGTCTGAACACTGACAGTGCTGGCAGAATTCATATGTCTATTTTAAAAAGACAATCTTTGGATATGATGCAGAGCATGTGACAAGGCCTGTTCTGAGTGGAACCCCTGTTAAACTGCTGTATAGTCTTGGCCATCGTGCTGCAGTTCAGTTTCAGGGTGTTGGCAATCTTCTTATAGCCTAGGCCATCTTTATGTAGAGCAGCAATTTTTTTTTTCAGATCCTCAGAGAATTCTTTGCAATGAGATGCCATGTTGAACTTCCAGTGACCAGTATGAGAGAGTGATAACGCCAAATTGAACACACTCCCCATTTACATCTGAGACCTTGTAACACTAACGAGTCACATGACACCGTGGGGAAAATGGCTCTTAAAGGTGTACTTACTTTTGTTGCTATTGATTTAGACATTGATGGCTGTGTGTTGACATATTTTGAGGGCACATCAAATTGGCACTGCTATACAAGCTGTACACTGGCTGCTTTACATTATATCCAAGTGTCATATCTTGAATGTTGTCCCATGAAAAGATATAATATAATATCTACAAAAATGTGAGGGGTGTACTTACCTTTGTGAGTTACTATATATATAGGCTCGAACAGAGGGGGAGGGTATGTGAGACAGAGACAGGTGGAGTGGTGAAAGGAAGGTATATTTCACCGAGAATGCTGTCCTATGCGGCCTTAGGCAACGTATGGACCAGTGCGTGTCACCGAGTGGCCTGGACTCGGTGAAGGAAAGCCGACATTTGTGTGTGTCAGTAGATACTGACATGTAGTATAAGCGGTTCCAGTCCGCTTTATCCGAGTCGGCTTTTCTGGAGTGGTCAAAGAGCAGGGTGGGTGGCCACTCCCAGGCACCAGGTGAGGCTGGTGCCAGGCCTATAAAGCCTGAGTATTAGAGATGGGCGAATTGATTCTAACGAAGTGGAATTCGTTTAGAATTTCAGGAAAACTTCGGTTCGGAACGAAGTCGAACTTTGGGGTACTTTGCGTGAACGAAGTGTGCTTTTGATTGATAAAATGGCTGCAAGCACATGGCGTTACATGGGGCAAAGCACTCTGGGAGGAAGAAGGGCATAGCCTGCATGACATGTGCAGAGATTAAGCCAATCAGAGACCAGCGGGATTCTGTGACGTCACCGCACTATATAAGTCCGGGCGCGACGCTGGGAGCTCATACCGCTCTCACTGTACTAATTAGGGAAGGTGCTGTCACGGCTGCTTGTAATAGCTCTTACTGAAGAACTGATTTTTATACAGCGATTTTTGGGGGGTGTCTCAGCTTGTCTCTGAGACTGCTTCTCTTAATGTTCTATTTCTGATTTTTTGGGGTATTGGATCTGAAGTCCAGTGTGCGTCCACTGCAGCTGCATATACATTTTAATGCTATCTGCTCACAGCACATTGAATATCCAAGGGGGATCTAAGCCTGTTCCTGTTGTATTCATTTAAAGAAACAGCGTTTTTACAATACAAATACCACTTCATTTTTGGCTGCTCAATTCGTTTGCGCAATTTACATCCAGGGGTCAATTAAGCGTTATTCTGCTGTTGTGGTGACTAAAAGAAACCGTCTTTTTCACCGCCAAAAAAGAAATTTTTCCTGTAGCATAATTCACAAGCGAAGGTTAATTACAATTTTTTCTCTTGTTGTGTAGCGCAAAAAACACGCCATTGTAACACGCTACAAAGCTTGTAGTTTGTGGTTGCTCAATTGTTTGGCGCAATTTACATCCAGGGGTTAATTAAGAGTTGTTTTTCTGCTGTGGTGACTAAAATAAACCGTCTTTCACCGCCAAAAAATACATTTTTCCTGTAGCATAATTCACAAGCGAAGGTTAATTACAATTTTTTCTCTTGTTGTGTAGCGTAAAAAACACGCCATTGTAACACGCTACAAAGCTCGTAGTTTTTGGTTGCTCAATTCTTTTGCGCAATTTACATCCAGAGGTTAATTAAGCATTGTTCTGCAGTTGTACTCAGTAAAAGAAACTTTGTTTTTCACCACCACAGAAGAAATTCTGTAGCATAATTCATATCCGAAGGTTAATTAAGCCTGTTTGTGCTTTTATATTCAGTAAAATACACAGAGTTTTTAAACAGCACATACAAGTCAATTTTTCCTGCCCATTTGTGGAGCGCAATTTATATCCAAGGGTTACCCAAGCTTCTTAGTGGGTTCATTTGGAGTCAAAAACAGGGTGTGTATTTATCATATACAGATATCTTCATCAAACAGTGTCTGTACATTTTAGAACAAACAGTATGTCAGACAGAGAGGTGGCAGGCTCTTCACCTGCGAGTGGCAGAGGCACAAACATTCCAGGCCCAGGTCGCAGCACAGCAAGGGGACGTCGCAGCAGGGGTCACTCGGTGAGGCCACAACTGCCGCTGTCATCTAGCGGCCGTGTGTTGTTCAGCAACCCAATGGTTCTTGATTGGTTGACTAGGTCATCCACTTCCTCCCAGAGGACATCTGACAACCCCAGCCAAGAGTCGGTGGGAACGTCAGACACAACCCTTAGTTGGCATGGCCCGGGAGCGGGTCAGTGGCCCTCACCCATCCTCAACCCGCCTCTGTCCCATCTGGTTCCCTCAGCCAGAGATCTACTATGTGGTCTGGGCTCAGCGCCACTATATAGCGAGAATGAACAATTTGAGGAGGGCAGTCAGCAGCTACTTGGCAGCGAAGAAATGGGGCCAATATCCCCTGCTTCTTGCAGTAGGCGGCAAAGTATAGATGTGGAGAGTGGCATGGGAGGTCATGTTGTGAGGGGTCAGCCTCTGCATACCAAGACCGGTGATGAGGACAGCAGTGATGATGAAACACAAATAGATGATGATGTAGCCGACCGCACTTGGGAGCCGGGTGAGGCAAGGGCTTCATCATCGTCAGGAGAAGAGGGCGTCAGCTTGCGCGTCAGGCAGCGGTGCAGCCAGCAAGTGGGTTGTGTGGCCGTGAGTCAGCAGGGTAGCAGCAGTGTGAGGTCGGGAGCCAAGCGGCCACGGGGTAAAAAACCCGCTTCGCAGGTCCAAGAAAGTAGCGGCACAGGGGCTCAGCGAGGCAGCAGTGGTAGTAGTCACTCTGTGCGGAGCGTTGGCGGTAAAATCCGCTACTCGGCGGTGTGGCAGTTCTTTGCTAAGACACCGGAGGAGCCGAATATGGGTATATGTAGAATCTGTAGGCAGAAAGTGAAGCTTAGCCAGGGAGCTAATGTTGGCACCATGGCCCTGCGTCAACACATGCAGCGTCACCATCCGGTGGCCTGGGAGAAACGTGGCTCGGATGTGGTGGTCCATCCTGCCGCCGCAGCAACAGCAGCAGCGCCCAGTGGCACGCATGCCATTGCAGCCAGTCAAGGCTCCACCACCTCTGCAGAAGGGAGCTGTTTCTCTTTGACATCATCTCCCGGTCCAGATGCTCCTGCTCCTCGCTACTCATGGCGCCAGCAGTCGTTCAGCGAGGCGATTGTAAAGAGACAACAGTATGCGTCCAACCATCCTAAGGTGCAGCAGCTGACCGTGCTCCTGTCCAAGTTGTTGGTACTACAATCCCTCCCTTTCCAAATGGTGGACTCTGCACCGTCCAGAGAACTAATGGCTGGTGCCGAGCCGAGAGGGAGAGTTCAAAGCTGTAATTTCTTTTCCAAAAAGGCAGTACCAGCACTTCATAAATATGTAGAACAGAAGGTGGGCTAGTCCTTGAGCTTATCGGTTTGTTCCAAGGTGCACGGCAGCGTGGACGTCTGGAGCTGTAACTACGGTCAGGGCCAGTACATGTCCTTTACGGCCCACTGGGGGAATGTGCTTCCTGCCCAGGCACACCAACAACTTGGACAGGAGACGCCGCTTTCTCCTCCACGTTGTCAAACTGCGGCTCCTGCGCCAATGTCCACCTCCTCCTCTTCCTCCACCACCACCATCTCGGCCTCCAAAAGTACTGCTCCATCATACATGTGTAGGGCACAGCGGTGTCACGTGGTTCTACACCTGGCTTGCCTCGGTGAACGAAGTCACACAGGGGAGGAACTGCTCCGCGTCATGCAGCAAGAAATCGATGTGTGGCTTTCTCCGCGCCAACTGCAAATCGGAACCATGGTGACGGACAGTGGGAGTAACATGGTGTTCGCGCTACACCGAGGAGGGATGGTCCATGCGCTCTGCGTGGCACACGTGTTCAATCTGGTTGTGAAAAGGTTCCTGAAGTCTTCCACCGATCTTCAGAACATTCTGAAAATGGCCAGGAAACTGTGCATGCACTTCATCCATTCCTACAAAGCCAGGAACACCCTCCTCGAGTTGCAGCGGCAGAACGGCCTCCCCCAACACACTCTGATATGCGATGTTTCCACCCGTTGGAATTCCAGCCTGCACATGTTGGATCGACTGTAAAGAACAGAGAAAGGCCATTAACGATTTTTGATGAGCCAGTCGGACAGGAGGAGTCCCCTGTGTAACTTGGATGTCAGCATGCAGCTCATGCGTGACACCTGCCGTTTGTTGAGGCCATTCGAGGAGGCCCACGTATTTGTCAGTTGCCAGGACTACGGGATGAATAACGTCATTCCACTGCTTCATGTCCTGGAACAGATGCTGAAAAATCTGTCTGGGCAGGGACTGGAGACGTGGCGACTACATCTCGCGGCCACATGAGTTCAGTGGGGACTAAAAAGGGAGGGGGAGGAGGGGGACATTGGAGCAAAAAGCATTGTCTGGTGAAATAAAGGGTGGATTTTCTACCCGGGGTGACAAGAGGGGAGGAGCGGGAGCATCGGAGGGGGTAGAGGAAAAGAGGAAGACGAGGCAGATGACGGCAAGCCCCCCCCTTTGGGCAGTAAACAGGGAGATGGAGGCGGGGGAGCCCCTCGTGCCCACTTTGCAGATGGCCCGCAGCATGCTTTATTTGCCTGGCTATGACAGCCCCAATAGGGCAGCATTCGGCAGGGGTTGACTTCTGGCTCTCCACCCCATTGGACCCCCCGCTACTGTTCCAAAAGGGAGCCCCTTTTTCCCCAGCTATTTTAGAGGGAGGAAAAAATCAATACTTTAGGGAAAAACCCCCGTAGTCAGTTGGGGCCCCTGCCTATGTAACCCGGGAAACGCCCTCCTTGACAGGTTTTGACCGGGGGGGCTTCAGCTCCCGTACTACTTGGCCCCCGGGCTGCTGGGGGAAGGTGGGGGGGGAGGAGCAGTACCAGCTTTTCCGCACAACCTAAGTTGGAGTCACTATGAGCGTTTTTTACCCCCCAAATTTAGGGGGGCATTTGCCAGCTGCAGCGGGGACCTTACAGACCCTGAAAAAACAGGTGGTGGCCTACTTGGGAAAAGCAATCTGGAAAACCCCCGTTAAAATCCCCCTGGACAAATGGGCAGCAAAAATGGATGTGTGGCCGCAACTTGCCGAGTTTGCAGTGGAGCAGCTGTCCTGCCGGCCAGCAGTGTGGCATCAGAGCGGGTGTTCAGTGCGGCAGGGGCCATCGTTACCCCAAGGAGAACCCGCCTGTCCACGGGAAATGTGGAACGACTGACCTTTGTCAAGTTGAATCAGGCGTGGATCGGCCAGGGTTTTCCCCACACCAATGCCTTAGGCGTCAGACACATCAGCCCTGACGCCTCAAACCCCAAACTGTGAGAAATGAGTCTGGGGTTCAAACTACCTGCCCCCAGCCACTATTCTGATGCCCCCACCCGCCTGATGCCCCACTTCTGCTGACAGTTTTTTCCATCTGCCACCAACCATCTTTATCAGGGAAATGGTATTGCCACCCACCTCCACACTCTGTCATTGTGCCACTCTCTGACCTCATACTGCTGCTGCTGTTGCTGGTGCCATGACATCCACACTGTGTCATTGTGTCATCTCTGACCCATGTGTTGCTCCTGCCGCCGTTACCTCCATTCTCTGTCAGTGTGCTACCCCTGTGGCCTACTCCAGTTTTTGCCACCTCCAGAATGTCATTGTGCCACTGCCTGACCTCATGCTGCTCCCAACGTGACATCCACTCTCAGTCATTGTGCCACTCTGTGGCCTACTACTGTTTTGCCACCTCCAGAATGTCATTGTGCCACTGTCTGACCTCATGCTGCTGCTGCCGTCACCTCCACTCTCTGTCATTGTGCCACTCTGTGGCCTACTCCAGTTTTTGCCACCTCCAGAATGTCATTGTGCCACTGTCTGACCTCATGCTGCTGCTGCCGTGACCTACACACTGTGTCATTGTGCCACTGTCTGACCTCATGCTGCTGCTGTGGCTGCTGCCGTGACCTACACACTCTGTCATTGTGCCAATGTCTGACCTCATGCTGCTGCTGTGGCTGTTGCCGTGACTTACACACTGTGTCATTGTGCCACTCTGTGGCCTACTCCTGTTTTTGCCACCTCTAGAATGTCATTGTGCCACTGTCTGACCTCATGCTGCTGCTGCTGTTCATGCCGTCAACTCCACACTGTGTCATTGTGCCACTCTTTGGCCTACTCCAGTTTTTGCCACCTCCAGAATGTCATTGTGCCACTGTCTGACCTCATGCTGCTGCTGCCGTGACCTCCACTGTCTGTCATTGTGCCACTCTTTGGGCCCACTACTGTTTTGCCACCTCCAGAATGTCATTGTGCCACTGTCCCGACCTCATGCTGCTGCTGGCCGGGCACCTCCACTCTCTGTCATTGTGCTACTCTGTGGCCTACTCCAGTTTTTGCCACCTCCAGAATGTCATTGTGCCACTGTCTGACCTCATGCTGCTGCTGCCGTGACCTACACACTGTGTCATTGTGCCACTGTCTGACCTCATGCTGCTGCTGTGGCTGCCGCCGTGACCTCCACACTCTGTCACTGATGTTGCCACCTGAGACCTCAGCTTGTTTTTTCCAGCTGTCGCTGCCATGGGCTTTATCAGGCTACATTCCCGCTTCAGTTTTTTGGTCAGTTTGCCCTCTTAAGTGCCCAGGAATTTATAGTGAAGCGATTCTAAGAGCGGCGGCAGTCATGTGCGTGTCATACTAAAACACAACATTGTATGAAGACCAAACCAAGCTCCCTCTGCATATTTAGGCATGGCACAACGTTCTACAGCACCCTGCAGGCTCTGTGCAGCCTGGAAATAGCCATTTTTTAACGCGATTCGTGCCAAAGTAATTCGGGATGAAGTAATTTTTGTCGGGAAATTCGGCGAAGTGACCGAACCGAATTGTTGAGAAATTCGCCCATCTCTACTGAGTATGCAGGCCGGTTATGGCTGCTGGTGTTTGCTGGAGCCATATTGTAAGTAGCACATGCTATTTCTTTTTGCAACTTTGCCCAGGGTCACTGAGTGTGTCCCTGGTATAGTTAGGTCCGTATTCATGTGTAGCTAGTGCTCAGCTGAGCAGGTTTTGTTTTATGTTTTATGCCTGAAGTTAAGGCCGTGTTTTGTTTCCATTTATCATATAAATAAACCCAGGCACAGCCTGGACTTGAACTTTACTCAGTGTGTCCCTGTCTCTGTCTGTGGAAGCCCAGCCTGCTACCTGCTCTGGACGCTGATCCCTCACAATATATATATATATATATATATCTGTGGAACCACATGATGAATGCCACACATCTCTAGGCACATGTAAAGGAAAGTGAGGGGCAACCAAGTGTCACATCAGACCATTCATAACCATTGATATCAGTGTAGTCTGCATGCTAAATAACCTGACCACACCACCAGGCACAGACATCATCGTCTTGCATGGGCCAGGGAGAATGTACGCTGGACGAGGGACCAGTGGTCCTCAGTGCTGCTCAGTGATGAAAATTGATTCACTCTCAGCAGAAAGTAATGCAACCAACAATGCTGGAGACATCAAGGACAATACTATGTATCAGCCAGGTCAGGTACCAGTCAGTCATCTAGCATGCAGATCACGCTGATGTAAATGATTATGAATGGTCTGACCTAACACTTACGTGCCTCCCTTAAATGTGCCAGAAGTTGTGTGGCAATCATTATCCGGTTACGCAGGGTATTGTTTTCAATGAAGTGTGTGATGTAGCCAAAGGACGTCCACTTCTCTGCTTTTCTGTGACTCTTCTAGTCTTTCTGTATCTCTCTTGGAACCTGCTGATGACACTTTGTAACACTAAGCTCAGTGGTCACTTTTTGTCAGAGAGCATCCTACTTAAAAACGCTCAAAGGGCGAGGTACTATTTGATCAACGAAAACATGTTGCCCTTGGCTCATGGGGCCCAAAAAATTTGAACAGCATGATGAGGAGGACTTTTTAAACCCCAAACCCTGAAACGGGCTCACCAAAATTTATTAAAGCAATTCAGGGATCAAAAGGGTAAATTTTGCTTTTAAGCTCTTTGGTTATATCAAAAAAGTTTTGCAAAAAATTTACAGAAAAATTGAACAGTTGGGCATCCTAAAGTTAAGAAAATGTCTCATTCAGCTCATTGAAAAAGATTTTCAAAAAAATTTTAGTTTAACATTAGAAAACAGCTAATTTTTTTGTAGGGGTATATATAACCCCGGTTGGGATAACCCTGGCTGGGATATATACCGTTACAGAACTTCCCAGCTACTGCCTCTATGCCTCTATGCCTAATGAGCTTATGCTATGATCCCGGGAGCTGTAAAAATTCAAAAAATAATAAAAAAACATATTTCTCTTCAGCAGTCACAGGGTTTTGAAAAAAGGAATTGGATTCTTGAGTATAAAAAAGTTTAATTTAAATTAAAGTTTTAATTTTTTAAAAAGGAAAACAAGTTACAGGGGCCTTTTTAAATATTTTATAACCGCGGGTTTGGGTTCAGGTTTCAGAGCTGCCCATCAGCTCATCGGGGTAATTTGTTATCCCTTACTGGCTGATTAGATTAGATTATCTAATTAGGTATGTCCCTTAACTAACCCATTATGATTTATGTTAGCGGTATCAGGGAGATGGATAGGGGAGGACCTGGTAATTTATTTTGAAGTAAGTAAACTCAAGGCTCCATGTCATTTTGGAGGTAACCTATTAATCCCCAAAAAGTTTTTTTAGTGCTTTGTGACCAGACTTAATGAGCTTGAGTAGAATACGTTTTATGACCAGTTTAATGATGCTTGCATAAACAGCTGTGTAAACAGACAGGGCAATACACATTGTTGACTTGTACTTTTGGGGCATACAAAACAACAACTGCTCTGAAATATAATATACATAACACTCTTTCATATTTTAGGGCCCGTGTTGGGAACCCTTTTAAAGGTGTGAGGTAACCAAAACTGTGGTAGGGGGTTTCCCTAAAATTCCACAAAGGATAAAGCCCAGGATATGCTTTCAAAGACTGATAGGTGTAGGTGCCACCTCTGGAACCTACACCTATCTCTGGAATGGGCCCCCAAAGGTTTCAGCTCAGAATGGAGAGCCAGTCGCTCTTGCTCACGACCTTCTATTCTGTACTATAGGAGTTCCGAGTACAGCTGAGCTTTGTGTTCGACTGTATTCAAAATACATATAGAACAAAATGGAGAATCATTCGCAAATGCACCGGCTTCCCGCAATAGGTGTAGGACCACAGTTGGGACCCACACCTATCAAACTAGCAATATGCCATGAAAGTCTATGGTAGGAACAACCATTCAAGACAACCCATGTTGACACATAGTGGGTATGTATGCAATTTAAAATAAAAATGCATGTATCAAATATTTGAATAGTGCATGCACTCAATGTCACATATCATTACAAAAGTGGATAGTGAAATCAACCATATAAAAGAAGGACATGTGCTAAATGGCTCATGTTGTCAAATACTGCACAAACTTTAAAGAGTCCCATGGATCCTGAAAGTGACAATAGCACCTACTCCATCTATTTTTCCCAACAAAAATAATATCCTCCCTAAGAAAACATAGTATTTCATCAGATCAATGTATGTATGAACTTTAGCAAAAAAAGACATCAATCCACAAACATGACCATCCTGTAACAGATTATATTTTTTCCAAATGTATAATCTAATATCCTCCAATGCAAATAGCACATGGAAAATATTTTCATTGTACATGAGAATATTAGATTACATATTTGGACAACAGTTAATCTATTATGGGATGGCCATTTTTGTGGGAAAAGATTGACGCTCTTTTTTTATTTTGGTTTGTATTGTGGTTAAGTTTAACCTTCTTTGTATATTTTTAAATGCTTTTAACATTGAATGTTCATGTGGCATTGTCATAAAATAAATCTATTTTCATACTACTTTTCAACTCACTTGTGATTATGGCACATCTCACTTCTTTCCGTTAAGTATATTTTTTTGATACATGGATGTGCTGGTGCTCCATTAATAATTGTGATGGTGCCAAATTTTTTTTGTTTTTTGTAAAGGATTTTACTTTGAAGCTATTAACTACCCTAGCTAATAAGTGGCTCTATATAGCCATATTTATTGGCAGGTGTTTTGTATTGCCTGGGTTAGAGGGTATAATGCCCAGATTACCCTGCTCACTAGCTACTTACAGTTTAGAGGGAACAATTGCCACTGAGCCCTCTATTAAAAATTCTTCAGTTATCTATCGGATTAATTCAATTATTAACATCCTGAAATATTAATCTCCTTGCTAGAGACTCCAGATCCCTAGATTAATGCAGACCTCAGACATGTCCCTTAAAGATTTCAGGCCTCAGAAACAGTGCAGCAGCATGTACAACGCTTTGCACCTGAAAATAAAAGGAGGCTCCGCCTGGAAGTGAGTAGGGCAAATGTAAGTGAGAAGGGTAAGTCCTCGTTCACACGGAGGTTCTGGCCGTGGGTTTTGCCGCGGTTACCGCAGCCAAAACCTCGTCCGACCCTCACCGCAAACTCGCGTCTCCCGTGTTTGCGGCGCGGGCGCTGGCCGTGGTCTCGGCTCGGGTGGGGCATGGCTTGGGGCGCGGCTTGCGGAGGGGGTTTGCCCCCATGCAAATTAATAGGCAGGGGGCAAACCGCGCCGTGGCCCAGCCGTGTACCACTCGGTTCGACGCCCGCGGCAACACCGCGTGGCCGCTGCGCTGAGAACTCCCAGTCAAGAATTGACAGGAGAGTTCTCCAACACGCGCGGCAAGGCCGCGGTCCCAAGGCCACGGTCCCAAAGCCGTGGCCAAACCCGGGGGTGGTTTTTTATTAACGGGGTTTTTCCCAAGGAAACCAGTTAATAAATGGGCGCGTTTTGGGCTGGTTTTGGGCCGTGTTCGGGGTCTGATTTTTTTTGAAAATCTGGAGCCTTAATAATTGTAGGAAACTGCTCAAAGGCATAAATAAAGACTCATGGGCAGTAGTGCAAAAATGTACCTTGGGCCTCTCATGAAATGAATTATATTACAAATCCTACTACTTGAAATTAAATGTATAACACATTACACCCCGTAACATTATTTAAATTATGGAATGCATCCCCTCAAACTAATTATACTACATATTATACCCCTTAACATTATTTAGACTACACATCATAACCCCTGAAATGAATTATATTACAAACCTTTTTTTCCTAAAAATAATCTTTACCCCAATATTCTCTATAAATTATTTTTATTCAACGAAATCCCCCCAAAAAATTTTTATTATACATTTTACACCTTAAACACACTTTTTTTAAAACCACGAAAACAAAAAAATTAAATATATCACATTGTGCCCCCTGAAATTATTTATATTACACATCACACTCCATGAAGTTAATTATATTGCACACTGTGCCCTGTGAAATGAATTATTTGACCTATTGGCACTTGTATAAGGGGGCGGCCAAAATCTTGTTCTTTTCACCCCAAAAAACTATGAAAAACCCCCTTTTCGCAATTTTAACGGGGGGGGGGGGGGGGGGGGGTTAAACTTTACAGAGAGTCCGCGGCATTTTTGTAAAGGTCAAATTTTCGGGGGGGCGTGCGTTAGGCGGGGCACACTAGAACTGTACGAAGCTATAGATTAATAGTTTTAGTACGGCAATTCTAGGCGCATTACTGCTTAAACAGGTAGAGCACTTTAAAAGTAATTTACCTGACCCAGAATTGTCGTTTCTGCGCTACAATGCATATGATTTATGACCGGCAGTAGAACAGGTTCATACATTCAGGCACATTCTACACTATTATAATGCACATAAAAATTGGAATCTAAACACCAAAAATCATACATGTGGCCCTATACCTCTTGAAATTAATTATAGTACCCATGAAATTAATTAAATTATGTGCCATGTCTTCTGAATATATTAAATTATATCCTGTACCTATGAAATTAATTACCGTATATCAAACTCCATACCAGGGGCGTCGCTAGGCAGATTCATTCGGGGCACGAGCCCCGAATAAATCTGCCTGTGCCCCGAATGTCTGTGGCTCCAGGCCGCTGCCGTGGGCCTGGAGCACTCCTTAATGCAGGCGGCGCTCTCCAATCTCTCTGACTGCGCGCGCCATTTCACAGCGGCCGCGCAGTCAGAGTCGGGGAGGAGGCAGGAGGGATCGTTTCCGTCCTGTCTTCTCCCCTGTATGTACAGCGCTTGATAAGCGCTTTACATACACCTCAGCATCGCAGGGGGTGTGACGCACGGCTTTCATCACCCCCCTGTGACGCTGGGATCTCCTAAGTCCTGGGCCCCGCGAGACGGCGTAAGTGGCGTGATGACATCACACTACTTACACCATTCTCAAGCTGCAGGACCTGGACGTGCGGACCGTGCTGAGGTAAGTAGGGTTTTTTAATTTTATTTTTATTAGGTAAGGGGGGGGGCATATTTGTGGCTATGGGGCATATTACTGGCTAAGGGGGGCATATTACTGGCTAGGGGGGGCATATTACCTGCTAAAGGGGGCATATTACCTGGCTAAGGGGGCAGTAACCTGGCTACAGGGGGCATATTACTGCCTAAAGGGGGCAGTAACCTAGCTACAGAGGGCAGTAACCTGTCTACAGAGGGCAGAAACCTGGCTAGAGGGACTAATAACCTTGCTAGAGGGGGCAGCAGCCTGGCTAGAGGGGGCACTTACTTGGCTAAAGGGGGCTAAAACCTGGCTACAGTGGGCTACTACCTGGCTATAGGGGGCAAATATTTACCTACAAGGGGGTAATTATTACCATTTGGGGCACTATAGATGGGGAGTTTGTACAGAGATATGAATTGGTAGAGAAGTGCTGATAAAATGAGCAGTCTAAGATGTTTCTTTTGTACATTTTTCAGTGAAGAGTTGTGGACGGTAGAAGTCATCATGGCGTCTGGGACAAATGGAGAAGAAGAAGAGAAGGAGAACAACTCTTCAGAGACGTCTTCTGTAAGTCACTAAATGTAACTGCAGTGTAATCACTTATATTTCTCCTGAGCCTACATACAAAGGTTTTTCTCTGTAAAAATACATCCACAGTTCACGAGACGCAAAGAAATCCGTGTAAACCCAGCCCGACTCAGAAAAACTTAAGGGCCAGAGCCCCGGATGTTTTGGGCCCTAGCAACTCCCCTGCTCCATACCTGCTGAAATGAATTATATAACACTCTTAGGGCTTATGGCAGGAAGGGGTTAATGGGAGAATCCTTGCAGGTATAGGGGTTAATTTTAAGATTCCTAACGGTCTAGGGCAGTAAAGGGGTTTATGCAAGAACTACTTGTGGTCTAGGTCAGTGGAGGAATTAATGTTTATATCCTTGTTTGTCTAAGGCAATGTAGGGGTAACTGAATGATCCTGATGGAGGGAGCTGGAAGGGTTTTCACTGCATAACTGGTTGTCTTGTGCACTTCATGGATTAATTTAAATATCCCTTACGGTCTTGGGCAGTATAGGGATTAATGCAAGGTTCCCTTGTGGTCTAAGGCAGTTTAAAGGTTAATGAAAGCAACTTTGGTGGTCTAGAGTAGTGTATTGGTTAATGAATGGATCAGTGGTAGAGAGCAGTGAGAGTTAGTTCGGTATACCTGTTGATCTAGGTGATTACTGTAAGGATTCCAGCTATATAGCAGTGAAAGGGTCAATATAAATATAACTGGTGATCTGGTGCAATGAAGTGGTTGATCTAGGGAGACCTTGTGTAAGGTAGTGGGTGTGAAGAGGAGAGAAGGGGGTAATTGTTTGCATCCCTGTGCAATGTTAAAGGGAGCCTGTCACAAAGGTTATGCCCCCCCTTGCTGAGGACAGCACAAGCTCGTGTCAGACCTGCTGTTCCCAGCGCTGTGTCCCTTATTCTGTAAGATGTAGTTTTAGAGCATTTACCCCTCAAATCTTATTCATGAGTAGGTGTTAGCCCCGCCTACCAAAGTCTAGCCACGCCCACTGACAGTTATTCACATGTTTCTATCTATTCAAAGTAATAGGTTTATCAGTTGAAGTGGGCAGGGGCTAGCCTCAGATGGGCGGGGTTTGAAAAAAACTGGCTCATTGAATGACTCTTCGACTAACTTTTCTACCTGAAAACTGCAGATTTGAGCATTAAATACACGAAAACTACAGCATCTTACAGAATAAGGGACACAGCGCTGGAAACAGCATGTCTAGCTTGTTCTGCCCTCAGCAAGGGGGCATAATCTATGTGACAGGTTCTCTTTAAGTGGAATAATAATAATAATTATAATAATAATCTTTATTTATATAGCACCAACATATTCCACAGCACTTTACAATTTAGAGGGTATATGTACAGACATTACACATTAAAAAAAACTTACAGATGAGACACAAGGTGTGAGGGCGATGCTCGCGAGAGCTTACAATCTATTAGGGTGTATGGGGGAGATGAAGGGGGAGAAGTGCTAAGTTTACAATGGTCCAGCCATGTTACATAAATAGGAGGTGGTTTACATAAAAGTTGGGTGAACCTGCCACCATGGCAGTACATCTATATACAGATAAATGCCTGTGAGTGCCCTAGTGTAGGGAGTGACAGAAGTGTGTGATAGCAGGTAGGGGTTAGCAACTAGGGATCAAGGTAGACCAGACTGAGAAAATGTGTTCTCAAGGCACTCTCAAAACTATGAGGGTTGTGAGTGTGCCTGATTGCATGCGGTAGTATGTTCCAGAGAACTAGTGCTGCATGTGTAAAATCTTCGAGACGGGTATGGGAGGTTTGGATGATTGAGGAATGTAATCTGATATCATCAGCAGAGCGGAGAGACTGGGTAGGGTGGTAGACAGAGATGAGGGAGGTGCAGCACTGTGGAGAGCTTTATGGGTGAGAGTGACTAGTTTATGCTGTATTCTGTATTGGATGGGCAACCAGTACAGCGAATGACACAGGGTAGAGGCATCAGTATAGCGGCTGGAAAGAAAGACGAGCCTGGCTGCTGCATTCAGGACAGATTGGAGAGGGGAGAGTTTACAGAGACCGATAAGCAAGGAGTTACAGTAGTCAGGACAATAAAAAATAAGAGCAACAATGAGGGTTTGGGTTGTTTCCACATTGAGAAAAGGATTTATTCTGGAGATGTTATTGAGGTGCAGATGACAGGAGCGGGCAAGGGGTTGGATATAGGTGGTGAAAAACAGATCAGAATCTAGTATAACACCAAGACAGTGAGCCTGTTGCCTAGGATTTATTGTGGTGCCACACACTGAGACAGAAACAGCAGGGTAGGGTTGGTTAGAAGATGGCGGAAAGACAAGAAGTTCGGTTTTAGTGAGATTTAGTTTCAGATGGAGAGTGGACATTATGTCCGAGACAGCATAATGTGTAATGTAATTAATTTGTGGGGATGTAATGCATAATATAAATAATGTTACAGGGTATAATGTGTTATATATTTAATTTCAAATAGTAAGGTTTGTAATATAATTAATTTCAATGGCACTAGTGCCAGTGAGCCTTTAGTTATGCCTTTGAGCAGATCCTACAATTCTTCAGACTCTAGACTTCTAAATAAATGTTCCAAGTCAGGACTCTAAATTAATGCAGACCAAAAATCTAAACTCCAGTTTCAGGTGCAAGAATGTTGCACATGCTGCTACACTGTGTCTGGAACCTGAAAATGGTGGGTTAATGAATGGATCTCTGGTGGAGGGCAGTGAAGGAGCTAATTTAAGCAGTGATGGTAATCTTTGGCAGTAAAGTTATAGAGCAGTGGAGGGGTTACTTTAACCATCCCTGATGATCTAGAGCAGTAAAGAGGTTAATGTAATGATTTCTTGTGGAGGGTGGTGGAGGAGATTATTTCATAAATACCTGGGATCTTGTTGTTTCTCATCTCTCCAAGATCCAGCACCATCCTGCAGTCACTTCCTATTTCCTCTCTGTACTGATCAAAGAGATGAGTGCAGGGAGGAGAGAGATCACTATGAAGCTATAACTCTACTGCTGCACATTTCTCTATACAGCTCTGGAAAAAATTAAAAGACCACTGTAAAATTTTAATTTTCTCTGCTTTTTCTCTTCAATGGTTTGTATTTTTGAGAAAAATGTACATTGTTATTTTATTATATAAACTACTGACAACATGTCTCCGAAATTCAAAGCAAAACGTTTTGTATTTATTTGCAGTAAATGAGAAATCTTCAAAATAATAAAAAAGAAGCAGTGATGTCAGACCTCAAATAATGCAGAGAAAACAAGTTCATATTTCTTTAGAAACAATAAGATTAATGTTTTAAGTCAGGAAGACTTTTCTCTTCAACTCCTTTGGAATGGTAAAGTTATTTTTTCATTCAAATTCCTTTTGGTCTATTCCTAGCACTTGTTTTGCCATTCAGCTTGTCCTATTGCAACAGGATTGTGAAGACCACAGCAGTGTTTTTTTATACTTTCCTTCATTAAATAAGATTTGGTTCAGGTGATCACCTAATCAGACGCACATTAAGTAGAATGAGGTGTACTTTGGTTGGAATTCAACTGACACTGCGATGGAATGGCTGTCAGACATGTAAAAATGCTGATTTTTAGACAACTGTGCAATGGTCTCTTAATTTTTTCCAGAGCTGTATGATTGGGCACAGTGATATAGCTATGCTCTGCCCGATCATAACAGTAGCAGTGAGCCTGTGGTGAGGAGGATCTGTGGCAATCCCTGGTTCTGGGACCTAATCACAACTGCTAAGACCAATAATGCTACTCTTGAGTATAAATTAATTTAGGGATCTGGTCTTGGGTTTAATTTATTTTCTTTTGTTATAAAGGCTGCAGAAGTGAGAAACCAATCTGACCAATCAGAGAAAATATAACATGTGAGTCACTGGATTTATAGAGTATATGTTGACTATCCTGTCTGTTGTGGTAAAATGTCTGATGTGATAAATACTTACGTTCCGCAAAAAGTATCCAAAATGTCTCTGTGTACTTAAAGGGGTTGTGTCATGATGTAATGTTGACGTGGGATCCTCCAAAATGGGTATTTAATCACTTTTCTAAATATATGTGATTACAAAAAGTGAAGCCTGTGAGAGCTACAGCATTTCTCAATCCCCCTTAGTTACCTGAAAGCTTTCATTAGACACGACCAGCGGAGCTGACAGGCCGCACTTGCGTGAAACACTTCTTATCTGATGACAGGGAAAATTAATGAGCTTCAAGGGGCTGGGGAGAAATGTGCAAGTGTATGAGCCTGTGTCTGTTTCTGCTGTGTCTGCACTGTTGGAATGTCATTATTTTAGTTAAGTTTTGAGACGCTCCCTTATTCCTCACTCCTTGTTCACCCCCTCTCTCTCAGCCCTGCAGCTTTCATGACTCAGCATGATTTGTTTACATTCTCCCTGTGCTGATAAGGAGGTAAGTAACTTGTGTCCTGGCAAATCCCCTTGGCAAATCCCCTTTAAGTACTTTAGATACTGAGCATATCATTTGTGTTTATAGTCATAAACTAGAGACATCTTTCTATTTGTGCTTAATTTCAATAATTAACTCGTGGCATTTGTTTAGCTGTTTACTGACATGGTCTGTTAAATTGTTCTTTTAAGTTTGCCTGTTTTATTCTACACTTTTTGGCATACCTTTCTGTTTTTGCATATCACATGTACTTTATAAAATTCAATAAAAATCTATTGTTTGAAAAAACAAAACAAAATGTATCTGTGTAGCCCAGACCAGACAATGGCAGGGTGTTGCCATTCTATTAGTCAATAAGATATTTTCCTACCGTCTGATCTTGTCAGCGTACTGCCCCAGAACAAAGGTACTTTGGACTTTGGGCATTTAGCCTATTGCAAATACATCAACACCTTACTATCTTAGTAACAAAGTTTATACTGTTATGTACTTCTATACTGTTTTACATTGTTAAACCCAGCTTAAATTGTTTATTATAATATATTCTCTTTATGTGCACTATGAGAAAGGTTAACAAATATATTTTATAAATCACCACTAAAAAACGCTTATGGATACTACATATGACCTATATAGAAGCTCTTCAACTTCACCATTCAACTCTTCAATATATGTAATAGGTCATAAAAATTCCTGGTTCAAATGTCCTTATAAAC
Organism: Phyllomedusa bahiana; assembly: GCA_025379985.1. Taxonomy (NCBI): domain Eukaryota; kingdom Metazoa; phylum Chordata; class Amphibia; order Anura; family Hylidae; genus Phyllomedusa; species Phyllomedusa bahiana. The sequence continues at coordinate 29,151 of JAODAL010014134.1, forward strand.
CTCTATTTATTCCGTACAAAATTGAAGCTCAAATAACGCACTTTAAATAACGTCCTTTCCTTATTCTGAGTCTGCAGTCCAGATGGGATAATGTGAGGATCGCTGGACGCCAGCAGAGAGTGCACACACCTGTGCAACGTTTCTGGGTTACTCCTCCCCTTTAACACATAGGAGTTAACACATAACCAGCTACTACTGAGGCTCTGAGACTTGCTATCTGTTGACTAGGAAGTTGGTAACTGTCTACTTTGCTAGAAGATGCACAGTTGAATTTGGAGCAAAAAACTCAGACAGTAACCTTTGTACCATCTGTAAAAGATGCTGAGTCATTTCCATAGGCTAAAATGGAAACTCTATACAAATGTATGAGAGACTGAAATTGTAGCAATGTTGTTGTAAGGGTGCGTTCCCACGGCAAAGACAAAATACCGGTAGGATTTTCCAACTGGACCACCAGAGCATCTGCGCTGGATCGCTGGGATATTGGAGATGTGAGTATTGTTTTTTATTTTCATTTTTTAGCATTTGTCACTTTTATCTATTCATTACTAATGTAGTTTAAAAAAAAAAGCTATCCCCCATCTAATACATTTAAAGGGAACCTGTCAGCTACTTTATGATGCCCGAACGATGGGCAGCATGAAATAGCTGCAGGTTACCCTATCCAAACCATGTTGGTTTTACCCCAAAACGGTGCGGCGTTCCCGGGTAAAACACAGTGAAGTTGTGCTGGGAGAGATGGGTCCAATGTGATGCTTCTCCCCGCCCCTTCAGCTTAACTGACAGCTCTCTCCCTGTAGACAAACATTAGAGACTCATCTCTCCCAGGTACAGCGGCTTCTCCCTGACCCAGCACAACTTCACTGAGTGTTTTACCTGGGAACCCTGCAGCGTTTCGGAGTAAAACCCACATGGTTGAGATCGGGTAACCTGCAGCTATTTTATGCTGCCTGTCGTTCGGGCAGCATAAAGTAGTGGACAGGTTCAATTTAAGTTGCTGAAATAATAAATATGTCACGATAGAAATGTAGTCTTTATTTTATAACTGTACTCACAGTTGTCTATAGACAAAATAATCAATTAATTACAAATATGACACGTATGTTAATGCCATTCTTGGTTACAGCCTTGTTATGTAAGGAGGGAGTTAAGTTAGTACAGTCACTGTAATTTAACTATTATATATAAAATATCTCCAAACTTGTGCTTTAAGCTATGAAAAAAATTTTAACAGCGCATTTTCTGCTATGAAAGCATGTTTATTCATGACTTTATGCATTAAGTTGCCTTTTTCAATATTACATTCTTTGGATTTTTTACATACCTTAAACCCATCAAGGTTTTACACAGACATTGCTATGCTTCTTTTAAATGCTTACATTTTAATACATGATTGACTTACTGACACTAAGCTCAAATTTTGCAGTCAGTCAACATTAGGTGAACATAGTCCTTAAGGCAGAAATCCATGAACATATGTCTTTATAAAAAAGTGACTGGAGCAAGAGCTGATTGTTGATACTGGAAAAACAACTGCTTTAGAAAAATGAGAGAGTGTACAGGTCCATGCATGAACCATGAAGCTGACATAAATCCAAATCACTGTGCTATAAGCAATGCTAGGTGTACATATATGACATAACTGAACTAGATAAAATTATTATTAGGATTAGTTTTGAGTTATAATTAATGAATAGAGATTCAAGATGTCAAGTAATGGTGATTTTGTTATAACGTTCCAATTTCTTCAATTTCATTATGTCCTATTGCAATAGAGACAGAGTTTCCTACTAGTTCTAGTTGATGACTAATTTTCTTATATAACAAGTTTTCTTCTTCTAATAGGCAAACTTTGCAAAGGATAATTAAGGCCTTATGCACATGACACAGCCCACTGAGTTACATAGGCACTGTGTTTGCCATTGTATGGCGCTCCATAAGGTAACACACAGCATTACAAGGTTATTTACCCTCAAATGCACTACGACATAGCACAACTAATTAGTATATGTAAAATCTGTATATACCTCCTCGTGAAGTTAGTCATATAAAGGTACAGTAAAATCCCAAATAAATCTATGGGGACTGTATTATGCCTTTGTACAATTTCTATAGAAAATGTGAGCAGCCACTGATGACTTACAAGTGGCTTTCTGGCAAAGACATATGGAAGTACAACAGGATTGTAAGTCAAGAATGTGTATTGCGGTGATATTTTTATCATATGGTCAATAGTGCAGGTATTATGGTGTTTGTTATGGCATATGGATATACGTATAGGAATCATGGGACAAGAAATCAAAAAGGGGCTAAAATGTAACATTTGCTTTCCTAATTAAAATGGCAGCAGGTCAGAGTACCTTCTAAAAAGGAAATAAATGCAACCTCTAAACAAAAGTCAATAGTCAATGTTGTTGGTAAAACATTAGGATCAAATCAAGCGGGTGATACTCAGTTGTATCAGGCCCCAACACAGTGGTCCCTCAATATACAATATTAATTGGTTCCAGGACAACGGTTGTATGTTCAAACCATTGTGGGTTGAGACTATAACTATATGGAAAACTGGTAATTGTTTTAAACCCCAAAAATGTGGCCAAAAATAATGCAAAATGAATATTAAAGAAAATGAGGCAGATAACTAATCGAGATAAAGCAAATCCTTACAAGTAACTCCAGAAAGAGCTGCTGGAAACTGAAAATCGCTTTCTGTATTGAGGACAGGAGCTTCTTTGGGTCATGTACTTTATACACAATGTACAAGATTAAGAAAATAGGGGGACATATAGGAAAATTGGTGTCACGGTCGGAGATAGTGGATCCACTGGACCACCGCAAGCGATGGAGTAAGCCACGCCAGGGAGCGGAATCTAAGTAGGTCCCGGTTTTCACCAGAGCTAGCCGCAAAGCGGGATGGACTTGCTGCGGCGGGAGTCTACCAGGTCGTTACCCCTGACGTGACTTGCTTGCGGAGGCAGCTGAGGTGTAGCGTGGTACAAAATCGTCAGGCAGGCTCGTAGTCGGGGACAAGCAGAAGGTCAGGACAGGCGGCTATGGTTCGAGGTCGTGGACAGGCAGGAAGGTCAGGCCCGGCGGCAAGATTTGTGGTCGAAGGACGGAGGCAAGCGGTTCGGTACACGGTAATCAGAATGAGGCTTAGGAATGCTTTCTCAATAGGCTAAGGGCATTAAAGATCCGGCGAGGTCACTAGGAAGAGGCTGGCTTAAATAGGGGCAGTGACCGTCAATAACCAATTACCGTTGCACTGGCCCTTTAAATTTAACACTGCCGGGGCCCACGCTCCCTAGGGAGCGGGGACGCACGCGGCGCGGGACAGAGGCTGCATCAGGAGCGTGGTCAGGTAAGTGACTTGTGGGACAGACGGGGGAACGAGCATGCCTGCGACCCGACATGTGGGTCGCAGCGCCGCTCAGCAGCAGGGCACAGATGCGCCTACGACCCCCTCCTTCTGACCTGAAGGAATCCCCGGATAACATTACGGTCCAGGATATTGTCCTCTGGTTCCCAGGACCTTTCTTCGGGCCCGAACCTCTTCCAGTGAATGAGGAAGAGGCACTTCCCTCTGATTGTTTTCATGTCCAGAATTTCCTTTATCGTAAAGACATTGGTGACGTCAGCCTCCGGAGTGGGGGGAACATCTTTCCGAGAGGAATGATTTAGGATGACCGGCTTCAGAAGAGAGACATGGAAGGAGTTCAGGGAGGCAGGTGGAGCTTGTAGGCCACTGGGTTTAGGCGTTTCAGCACCTCGAACGATCCCAAGAACCGGGGACCAAGCTTATAACCCGGGATCTTGAGGCGGATATACTTTGCAGACAACCACACCTTGTCACCCGGAGAGAAGATGGGAGGAGCTCTTCGCTTTCTGTCAGCTTGAATCTTGTTACGAGCGGAAGCCCGGAGTAGAGATTGGCGTTTCTGGTTCCAAATGGCGGTTAGGTTCTGGACTAAATCTTCCACAGCCGGGACCTCCGATGGCACAGAGAGGGGAAGGGGTGGGCGGGGATGTCGCCCGTAGACCATGAAAAGGGGGGCAGCACCGGCAGACTCTGAGTCTAACGAATTATAAGAAAATTTTGCCCAGAGTAACAGATTAGCCCAGTCGTCCTGATGAGCAGAAACAAAGTGCCGCAGATAGGCGCCCAGATCTGGTTAACCCTCTCCACCTGCCCGTTGGATTGCGGGTGATAGGCCGCGGAGAAATCCAATTTTACTTGTAGCTGGTTACAGAGGGAGCGCCAGAACCTCGAAACAAATTGAACCCCCCGATCAGAGACAATATGGCAGGGCAGCCAATGTAGCCGAAAAATATGCTGGAAAAATATGCTGGCCAAACGAGGGTAGACCAGGCAGAGGAACGAAATGGGACATTTTTGAAAAACGATCCGTGACTACCCAGATCACGGTATTACCAGAGGAAGGCGGGAGATCCGTAATAAAATCCATGGCCACGTGGGTCCAGGGACAATTGGGAATAGGCAGTGGCTGCAGCAGGCCTGCCGGCTTGAGATGGGAGGACTTGTTGCGGGCACACGAAGTGCACGACTCCACAAATTAACGACCCTCTTTGGCCAGAGTGGGCCACCAATAGAAACGGAAGATAAGAGAGACAGATTTCTTCACTCCCGGGTGTCCTGTCACTCGAGAGCAATGTCCCCAATGCAGTATTTTCTTTCGTAGAGCCAGGCGCACATAAGTCTTGCCCGGAGGGATACGCTGCAATTCTATGGGGGCAGCAGAGATTAGCCTTTCGGGGAAGATAATATGCCGTGGTGCTGGTTCGTCAAAAAGCTCGGTATTCAGCGGCAAGGGGTATCCATTCTTTATGGTGATTTTGTTGAGACCACGGTAATCGATACATGGACACAGGGATCCATCCTTCGTTGTTACGAAAAAGAACCCGGCACCAGCAGGAGAGGAGGACTTCCGAATAAACCCCTTCTGGAGATTCTCCTTGATGTAGGCGGACATCGCCAAGGACTCCGGCACAGACAGAGGGTAGACCCTGCCTCGGGGAGGAGATGTTCCAGGCAGAAGGTCAATAGGGCAGTCATAGGGACGATGAGGAGGCAAGGACTCGGCTTGCTTCTCAGAGAAGACGTCAGCAAACTCTTGATACCGGGCGGGAAGACCCACTAGAGGCTTGGACGGTACAGGAGAAGCGGTAAGCACCGGGCGAGGTGCCACCAAACAGCGAGACCGACATTCTGGTCCCCATCGCAGGACTTCGCCTGTCTGCCAGTTGAGTTCCGGAGAATGGCATTGCAGCCACGGAAGGCCCAGAAGGATGGACGCGGAAGACTGGGGGTAACACGTAAAACAAAAGTCTCTCCTTATGAAGTGCCCCCACTTGAAGGGACAACGGCTCAGTACGGTAATGGACTGGATCGCTGAGGATCTCCCCACTGACGGAGGAGATGGCCAGAGGGCAGCATCCAAGAAATTTCCAGCCAAACCAGAGTCCAAAAACGCTGAAACTTGAAAGTGGATCCCAGTTTCAGGGCAGGCGGCAAGATTCGTGGTCGAAGGACGGAGGCAAACGGTTCGGTACACGGTAATCAGAATGAGGCTTAGGAATGCTTTCTCAATAGGCTAAGGGCACTAAATATCCGGCGAGGTCATTAGGAAGAGGCTGGCTTAAATAGGGGCAGTGACCGGCAATAACCAATTACCGGTGCACTGGCCCTTTAAATTTAACACTGCCGGCGCGCGCGCGCCCTAGGGAGCGGGGACGCGCACAGTGCGGACAGAGGCTGCATCAGGAGCGTGGTCGGGTAAGTGACTTGTGGGACAGGCGGGGGAACGAGCGTGCCTGCAAACCAACATGTGGGTCGCAGCGCCGCTCGGCAGCGGGCACGGATGCGCCTGCGACCCGGGATGAGGGTCGCAGGGGCATCCGTGACAACTGTCTTGTTCTTAGACTTTTTGTTGCCTACAGGAACTAATCAGAGCTCCCCTTTCATTTTTTTCAGAGCACTATGTAAAAGGAAAGGGTAGCTCTGATTGGATGCTGTGGTCAACAAAGAAAGTCTTAGGCTTTGTCTACATGGCATAGAAAAACAATAGTTTTTTTAGCAGTTTTAGGATTCTAAAACCACTAAAAATACGATCATTCAGGCAGCCTATAGACTTTAATAGAAAAAACGACCTGTAGTCTACACAGGTCGTTTGTTCTCTGCTTGTTTTCTAGTACCGGCATATTATACAACATGTTGTATAATATGCCGGCATTTTGAGTTTTGTCGTCAGTGTCCCATACAATCAATTGTATGGGCCAATGGTCAATCAACAAGTACGGCCAGCAGTTTTTGCGCAAAACGTGACAAAAACCGTGGTCGTGCAAAAGACAAAAAACGGTGGACTTTCGGACGGTTTTTTTCCGATGTCGTGTAGACATAGCCTTAGACCTAGATAGTTTTCACATATAAAGCCCCTGGTGTGGAAAGACAGATAATTGACAGATAATTGAATTAAAGGGGTTTCTCACAAAAAAGATTAGTTTTCAATATGAAGGAACAGTTAAATGAAGACTTTTTCTAAATACATTGGTAAATAGAGTTTACTTTAGTAATGAGATAAGAGGCATTTTATGTGCTTTGAATGCACACAGGTTTCTATGTTAACTTGCATACCAGACCATACTCTGTTATCTGATTAGCTGAGAGAGCAGAGAATGACGTCACCCCATGCTGTAAACCTGGCATAATATAGTAATGAATGGAAGCTCCAAACAGTGGCACAAAAAGTGCCCATCGGTCCACACGTGCCATTGGTCTTCATCATGAAACTGATCCAGTTCTATCTATGTGACTGAAGCTTTGAATAAAACCTCCGATGCGGTAAACCTGGCCTAATATAGTGATGAATAGATGCTCCAAACAGTGGCACAAAAAGTGCCCATGGGTCCACATGAAGCTGTGGGGGCTTTATCCGCCTCTGTATAGGCTGCATGTATGTGGTTCTGCCCTTAGAATTAGAAATGTTTTTAGTTAAGTTAATGTACAAACAAAAATTGCTATTACTCAAACACCAAACATTTAGCACTCAACAACCTGTCCTATCCAAAAACCACATCCATTTACAAGACATTACCATGCCAAAAATGTTACTGTTGCAAAAATAAAAATGCAATGTTATGCAATTTAACTCCACTCTTTGTGATTTCCAAGAGGCAGCTGTGATACCCCCACAGTACTACAATTCCACTGATATCTACTGCAAAAATGGGACTTGGCAAGTCTCATAATGACATTATACGAGGAAATAGCTTATAATACAGTTTTTAGTATAAAAGTGTAATTGGCTCCAAACTGAAGCTCCTCTTTAATTGTGATGTAAGCTGTACAGTAGTAAAGCAAATGTCTGCTGTTGGTCTACTAGCATCTCCAAATATGTACTTTGGCACAGACTTAAATGAGGTAAGAATTGACTTTTTGGACACCCTTAAAGAAAATGACCTAGAATGTGTCGCTATCAATCACTTGTTATTTGACATGAAAGTGAACATTGCTTATCAGCTGTAATGTTCTTGTCTTCAAAACAACAGTCTAACACTGTGGTAGGTGAAATGTCAGCAACACATTCATGTAATTCATATCACAACACATTAACATGGGCTTTTGTGAGATTTCATGCACAGACCATTTGTTAATGCGGCCAGCGAGATCACATCAGTTACAAAAAGCCAGCAGCTGCAGCGCTCATTCATCTTTCTAGAGTTCATTTTCTGTCACATTGTAAGAGAAAGCATTTTTTGTACTGGACAAACATGAAAGATTTTTAGAGAACAAAACACTACCATTTATTTTTTTCATTTTAATGTGCTGTTTAGACTGAAGCCAAGCAGTCCATTAAGTTACATTGCTACATTGCACATATTCTATCACTACGCACATTTGATTACTTGCACTAATTTAAATAATTCCACTAATAGGTTTCTGTTACTGTAAGAACCACATGTGACTCCACAAAACATGTTTCCCTTATTAACCCTCAAGGAATAAACAGATACCTGCATGTAAAGAAGTGAATAATTAATGTGCAGCTGGTTAATGGTATTGACAGATTGATATTGCATTGTCATGACATGGACAAGGAAGTTTCCTAATCTTTACCTATAACATAGGTGATTCTAGATTGAAGCAGAAGGCATAGACAACTGGGCTGGGTTTTAAGAAGATGAGGCCAAGGTTATGTTTCCATCATTTTTCATGACCTACACATGCCTTTGTAATAACCCCTTCCTGCCACAGTGATTTTTGTCTATGTTGTGTTCGGATTTTCCTGCGTGTCTTCCAAGAGCCATAACCTTTGGATATTTCTGTCTACAGAAAAGTATGATGACTTTTTTTTTGCAGGACAAGATAAATGGCAGGTTATCTGTATTCTGAAGGTTGGAAAAAAATGGTAATACCAAATTTGCAGAGTTTGCATTATTTTTTCGTACCTTTAAGAAAGTCAAAACCTGTTTTTTTACACTGTTATTTCACAACTTTTTATATTTTTCTATCTTATGGACCTGACTGATGGCTTGTTTTTTGGGGGCTGAAGTATAGTTTTTTTTTCCAACTTAGTGGTGCAGGGTATTTTTTTCTACAGTGTGCAATATACAGGATACATAATGTTATATTTTAATAGACCAGATTTTTACCAATGTGAAAATTTCAATTATATTTATTGCTTTTTGTTTTTTATTGTACAATGACAAAAAGGGGGTATTCTGAACTTTTAATATTTACATTTTTAAAATATTTTTCAACCTTTTTATTTACCTGTTCTAGGATACATAGCCACTGGGGGGCGAGATCACTTGTACACTGTTCTGCAATAGTAATATATTGCAAAACAGTGCACCTAAAACAGGGAGTAATAGAATTCGTAAAATGGCACCCAGTCAGCACTAAGCAATCGCATTTCAGTGGAGCCAACTAGGGACTGGAGCAGTACGTAACACTGTTTATGAATCCTTAGATGTCATGGTTGTATTTTCCACAGCAAAAAAGGCCTGTATTAGGTAAAATATAATTTTTTTTTAATCATGCATTTTACTTTACAACCCTTCCAGCAGCACTTGATGGGAATAACCCTTTAAGATTTCTAATATTAAAAAAAGTTATTGGTTTAAGTTTCCAGTTAACAAACTAGCTTCAAATATGTGTGTGAATTTCAAAATAAAGGCAACATATTGGGTAATTGCACATAAAAGGACAATGTTTTATATATTTTTTAAATGTCTATAATAGAGCTGGAGTTTTGCCATAATAAATACAAGTACAGCATGTTAAGTATTTAATGCCTTAGATATCACTAGCATCACACAACACAGGTGTTGTAAGTCACTTTTTATTTTGCCAGAATCATGTTTTAAATGTGAAATAAATAACTTTCTACTTACAACATTATTATAACTTACTGTGGTAATTGTTGCCATATATATTGTTTTACATTTGTTAACTATGAAATCCTGGAATGTTTTACCTCTAAATATAAATCAGTCCTTATTCTACATGGTGTGAACTTGATTTAGTGTTAAAACACTAGTTGATTATATCTGATATAAATTCCATTTTATTTTATATGCAGCCATTAAAGGGGTTATCCCAGCAAGTTTTCTCTCTATATAACCTCTTTAGGTGTCACACTTTATTTATTCTGAATAGAAGGTTTTAGTGAAAGAGAAAAAATTTACAAGCTACTAAGACCCACTGTTAGCTGCTGGGTGACTGTTATCTTTGATGTAATTACATATAATCTGCATAATCCTATCTGCAGACTTGATGGGATGGTACAAGTCTTTTTGCAGGTTAGTAATTGTAGTGGTGAAATTTTTTTCTTGGTAGAAAGATTAGATGAGAGAAGCAAGCTCTGTCCTGCTGCTTGAAACAGCAGGTAGTGATGTCACCTTCTGGCCACTGCTAGAGCAGAGAGAGTTAGTCGGCAACTAGAAAAGTTTGTGCGCACAATCAGAAAATAAGAACTGTGTTAACTCTGAAATGAAGAAAAATTGGAACAGTCATGTATTTGGTAATACTCTTTATCTACCTTTGCCTACATGTTTAAAGCTAATCAATGAAATGAGAATACCATTTGAGCCAAGTTACTATAGTAAGCCAAATAAGTATGAAACAACTTTATTTGGTACAATAAAATGCATAAAAAAAACAAACCTCACATAATATTCCAGATGCCAAGAGAGACATGTATGATTGGATTTTTCACCCTTTTCTGGCATCAAATGCGCCTAAGAGAGGAGGTTATGATGTCTAACGCGCCAAACTAATGTGTTAGGCGCATTGTTCTTAAGACTACACTTTTTAATGCACCTAACATGAGGGGGCATTCTGGGGGCGTGCCGCACCACACTCGTACTATTAGACACATATATGAATGTGGTTCGGCAAAACTAGGCGCATTAGTGCTCAATCAGGCAGAACTATTTTAATGTGGTCCACCTGAGCCTGAGAAGTCAAAGTAGAGCTAGATCTGCTGTTAAGGAAAAAATGTCAATTATTTCTCAACTTACACTAGTACATTAATAAAAAGTATCAAACTATATATTTGATATATATTTAAATTGAATGAAAAATGTTATCATATAAAATTAATATAAAATATTTAATATCCCCAAAAATATAGAAATATCTCCTATAAAATGTATTTCAAATTAATAGAATCTAAAACTAATTTTACATTAAATAGCTCACTGATGTTGTTGTTCAGATTTTTACATTTTTAATTTTTACTACATTAAATTTGAAATTTATTTTTGCTGCTCTCACCCTTTATTCTACATACAGCAAGAGCCAGCACAGCATAGGTATTGCTGGGACCTGGGATCACCAAGCAAGATAAGTACCATAGTTTCTATTCACTGTCATGCTATTCTAATGACTTTTCTTTTATCTTCAGCCTATATATAGCCTTTATATGTGTTTAGCGCATTACTTATGCGCCTAAGTTCCATAATGCGCCTAACACACAGGCAAGGTGCAATGAACTTTAGACTCCATTTATAATCACACAAAAAACACTTTCATACATTCAGGTGCATTTGACACTTAAAAATAGAGGAGAAAATGAACTTCAATGCACCTAGTTCCATACATGTCCCCCCAAGTGTCCCCTGTATTATCTTGCTTACTGAGAAGTTTTTCTTCTTTTGTCAAGCATACTATGGAGATCCCCTGGTGAAAATATGATTGGCAAATTGTTAAGAAGAAGAAATGCATTGGGACAATATCCGATTAAGATATTAACCCTTAAGCCCCAGGCCTGAAAAGGCCTTCATGACCAGCTACATTTTGTATTTTTTGCCTTCTTGCATTTCAACAGTTAGAACTTTTTTTTATCTTTCAAGTGATGCAGTTGTATTTTTGGGGGGCATAGCTTAAGTTAACAAATAAATTACTACAGAAATTTTTTTACATTTCTTAATTTAATTTATTTTTTTTACACCATTCACATTTCACACTAAATAGCCTGTTTGATGAATTCCACAGGGTATTACAGTACAATTGTGTAGTCGTGTATTTATTTTTATTTTATTATTTATTTATTTTTTTTACACTTTATTAAGTTTGATTGTAACCTGATATCAAAGTATCCTTTTTTTCTTAATACATATATTTTTCACAAATATCAAAACATAGGTGTGAATCCAGCCTTACTATCTTGTCGAGTGATGTTGACTTTGATTATTTAATGCACCCATTTACCATAATGAATAAAGCCTTAATTTATGTTGTATAGGCACTCTCATGCTATTGAAAGGGCTCTAACCAATCAAGCCCTAGACTCCACAAATCCTTTGAAGGTGTCCTGTGGTAACCGGTACAAAGACTATAGTAGCATATTCTTTTACTCAATACCAACATTTGAGGTATATTTACATTATAATATCAGTAAGGGAGAAGGAAGCGAACTCACTTGAGGAACTCACTCTATAGACAGCAGGCGACAACTGACACCCACTGCTAGCAGACGGGATGAGAGATAACTTTGATCCCGGCTATTTAACGAGTTGTTGTAGCCGTAAACTATAGCGAAAAGTTGCCATAGTGGCCAGAGGCTTAATGAAGACCTTCATGGCTGCCATCTTAGTACTCTCCTTTAAGCCATATTAAAATGCTAATCGGCAATACATAATAGTGACCTCCTAGTGGCCAAGAACTCTAAAGGGGATGAAAAGTGCAATTTAAAAAAAGTTTTAAAAATACCAAAAACACACCCCTTTAGACATTTTACAAATCACAAAATAAAGATAGTTTATGCATAATTGTTAGAAAAAAATTAGATGTAAAAGTAAAAAATCAAATGTAAAAAAATGAAAACTTTTTTTTTTATTAAAGTAATAAAATATAACAAACAGTAAATATTTGGTTTGCCCAAATTCTATTGACCTGCAGAATAAAAATAACATGTCATTTACACCCCACAGTATATAAAACAAAAGCCCCCAGTTGTATTTCTACCAGCATACAGGGGTCAGAATGGGCATTCTCATTAGTCTACTCCACTTGGTTTATACACATTAAACTGAACTACACTGTGTATTCTGGAACCTTTCTATTACAGCCACCATTATTTTTTTTTTACCAATTTCTCCTACAACTACTCTTCTTTGTGGTTAGTCCAAAACCCCATGCACATCAATGATCCTGGGAACCCATGATCCTTTTACTCATTCACCTGTGGTCCTTCTTTTGGACCAATTTTAGTATGTATTAACCACTTGAAACTGGAAACACCCCACAAGACCTGGCATTTTGGAAATGTTCATGCTCAATCTTCAATCCCAATTTGTCCCTTGAATGCTGATTAAATCCTTACACTTGCCCATCCACTCCAAGGACTGACTGTATACTTGCTACTTAGTATATTGTCCCCTATAATAGGTGCTGTTTTCACAGGTAATAAATGTTACTCACTTCACTTTTCAGTAACTTTCAATATTAGGGGCCGTTCACACGGCTTATTTCAGTGCGGATTGGCGCCGTACTGCACGCCGGATTTGCGCAGCAGTACGGCGTCAATCCATCGCAGTAATTACGGTAATCCACCGTTCTCATAGAGAACAGTGGATTCTGTCGCTCCTACTCGCTCGGCGAATCCACCGGGCGGGGAGAAAGTCACTTGCACATTATCCAGGCGCAATACACGCCGTGGATAATGCATGTCTATGGGGCCGGCGGGCTGCTCCCCCGCCCTGCCCCCGCAGCCGCCCCTTATTCAAGCCGGAATCAAGCCGTGTGAACCGGGGCTTAAAGCTAATCAGTACATTTCCTGGTTATTCTAAAACAAGTACCGGATATACTCGAGTATAAGCCGAGTTTTTCAGCACAGACAATGTGCTGTCTCATCCGACCTCGGCTGATACTGGAGTCACTGTCCGCGCTCGGGCGCTGCGATGGCCCGTGCGCCGACAGGGACAAATCAGCTATATACGGCTCCTTAGGGAGCGCATATAGCTGATTGCCGAGTACAGCCGACAGCCTTCGGGCACTGCCGTGGTCCGGGCGCTGTCGGCAATCTCTTCCCCTGTATGCGACTCCACATGGAGCACACACAAGTGAAGAGATAGCACTGCAGAGCAGAAAGCGAGCGCTCCCTGCTCCCCAGTGGACTCCTGACGGCCGCAGACTCGCGGCTGTCCTGCGTTTCCGGCACAGGCAGCACCCGTCATCACGCTGCCTGCGCGGCTTGATGAAGTCATGCGCCCTGTGCCGGCAAGAAGATAGAGCGGCCGGGAGGCGGAGCGGCGAGGGACCAAGGTGAGTGCTGTACTATGGGGACCTGACTGCCTATGGGGACATGACTCTGCCTCTCCCTGCCTATGGGCACATGACTCTGTCTATAACTGCCTCTGGGGACATGACTCTGCCTATAACTACCTATGAGGACATGACTCTGCCTATAACTACCTATGGGGACATAACCTGCCTATGGGGACATAAACCTGCCTATAACCTGCCTATGGGGACATAACCTTGCCTATAACTACCTATGGGGGCATAACCCTGCCTATAACGACTTATGGGGACATAAACCTGTCTATAACCTGCCTATGGGGACATATACCCGCCTATGAGGGACATATACCTGCCTATGTCATTTTATTGGTATATATTTTTATTTTCGAAATTTAGCAGTAGCCACTGCATTTTACACCCTAGGCATATACTCGAGTCAATAAGTTTTCCACTTTTTTTTTAGGCAAAAGTAGGTGCCTCGTCTTATACTCGAGTATATACGGTAAGTAGTCTGCAGGTACAAAATTAGAAATGCACAAGTCAGTTTTTACATCCATATTTAATGTTTCAACCTCTTTAAGTTGTTTTATAACAAAAACAGATGATTTTTACCTATTTTACCAGATTGACCAATCAACGATTAAAACTACTAGCAAGTAAATTGAATACCATGAATTATCAAGTGCTGTTTTACCACTAAATAATAATAATAATATTTATATATTTATATTGATATGTATATAGCGTCAACATATTCCACAGCACTTTACTATGTAGAGGGTATAAGTACAGACAAAAAAATAAACATTACATAGTAAAAAGCTACTAACAGGTCAAACAAGAGGTGTGAGGGAACTGCTTACAATGTATGTGGGTGAAGAGCAGAGACAAAAGGTGAGAAGTAATAAGTTTACACAATAAATTCTGCAGGTATGAGTTATGGCCAGGAGAAGTTGTAATGGTGTTCTGGGTCAATTTTTATACATTATTCACAAGAATACGGTAGATGTGAACAGGGAAATGCAACTTAATATTGATTCTCCAGATTCTACCGTTTTCAGAGATATCCCGTATGTGGCCCTAGTGCATTATTTGGGCTCAACCACAAGCCCAGAATAGGAGGAGACCTACTGGACTCTGGGAGTCTCATTTTCATTACGATTTTATTTAGGGGCCATTTCAGGTTTGCGGACACCCTAAGGTGCTAAAACTTAATAAACGCCACTAAAAATACCCCATATTGGAAACTACACCCCTTAAGTAATATATCCAAGGGTGTAGTGAGCATACCGACCCCACAGGTGTGTCCCAAAATTTTTTAGCGTAAGGCTATGTTCACACGGCTTAATTGCGGGGCGTAATTTCGCCCCGCAATTACGCCGTGTGAGGGGGGGGCGGAGCGGGGGGTAAGCAGGGGCCGGCACTTCGCCGGCCCATAGACTATCACTGCTAGCGGCGCGTATAACGCCGTTTAGAAAGTGACATGTCAATTATCTCCCCGCCCGGCGGCTTCGCGGGCGGGGAGAGGAGACGTAATCCATAGTTCTCTATGAGAACTGTGAATTACCGTAATGAATGGGCCGTTTCAGGCCGTAATTGGCGCACTTCGGCGCGTAATTACGGACCGAAATTAGGGCCCCAAATTTTAACCCGTGTGAACATAGCCTTAGGCTGTGAAAATGAAAAAAATTTTTTTCCAATGATCTGTCAATTTTAGCGAAAATGTTTAATTTTTACAAGGCATCCGGGTAAAAAGCAACCAAAACTTTGTTACGCAATTTCTTCCAAATTGGGCAATACCCTACATGTGGGTGTAAACTGCTGTTTGGGCGCATGGCAGGGGGTATAAGGGAGGGAGTGTTATTTGGCTTTTGGAGCGCAGATTTTGGTGGGGCCGTGTTGCATTTACAAAGCCCCCAAAGTGCCAGAACAGGTGAAACCTTCAAGAAGTTCCCCCATTTTGGTTTCCCAGCACGCCTCATAGATCTCATTAGGGTGTATTGTACATTTTGGGGGCACAGGTGTTTCAAAGTTTTTTTTTTTTTTGCATTGGGCTATAAAAATGAGGGGAAAACGCAATTCCGTCATAGTTTTTTGGGCTTCAATTTTACAGCGTTCGCCGGGCAGTATAAATGACAGGATATCTTTACTATGGGGGTGGGTACAATTGCAATGATATAGATTTTATATAGTTTTTTTATGTTTTTTTAAACTTTTTACACAATAGAAAAAGGTCTATAAAAATTGTGTTTTTATGTTGTCCTGTTGTGATAGCCTTTACGTTTTCAGTTTTCTGTTTATGGAGCTGATTATGGGCTTTTTTTTGGGTGGGAAGAGTTGACGTTTTTATTAGTACCATTATGGGGGGCATATCCCCGCTTTGATCACTTTTTATTAAGGTTTTTGTGAGGCATTTTAAACAAAATACAGCATTCCTGGTAGTGTTTTTTATTTTTATTTTTTACAGCGGTCACTGTGCAGTATAACTGACATGCTAGAATTACTCAGCAGGTTGATACGATTACAGCGATACCCAATTTGTATTTTTTTTATGTTTTACTGCTTTTACACAATAAAAACACTTTTATTCAAAAAGGATAACACGCCATAGTCTGAGAGCCATAAATTTTTTAATTTTTCTGTGTACGGAACTGTGTAGGGGCTTGTTTTTTGCGTGATGAGTTGACGTTTTTATTGGTATCATTTTGGGGGGGATAATACTTTTTGATCAGTTTTATATCGTTTTTTGGAAGGCAGGGTGAAGAAAATACTGCAATCCTGTAAGTGTTTTTTATTTTTATTTTTAACAGCGCTCACCCTGCAGTATCCATGAACCATTAGCTTTACTCTCTGGGGCGATACGGGTTACGGCGATACCCTATTTATATAGTTTTTTAATTTTGAAGCACTGTAAAAAAAAAAGTGTTTTTATTGTGTTAAATAATATTTATGCATCGCTGTCTTCTGAGAGCCCTAACTTTGTATTTTTCCGTATACAGAGACGTGTAACTTTTTTTTTGTGGGATGAACTGACGTTTTAATTGTACAACTTTGGCGTTTATATGAGTTTTTGATCGCTTTTTTATTTATTTTTATGTGCTTCAGGATTTTACAAAAATTGCAGTTCTGTGACTGTTTTTTGTTTTTTGTTTTTTACGGCGTTCACCGTACGGGTTAATTAATGTGACAGATTTATAGGGTGGGTCGTTACGTACGCGGCAATACCAAATATGGGTACTTTTATTTATTTTATTTTTTGGGGGGGCGATTGGCGTTTGTAAAGGGGAAAAGGGCAGTGTACGTGTTTTTAATTTTATTTTTTGTGTTCGTGTTTTACTTCTTTACTTTTTTTTTTTACTTTTTTCACATTTTTTTACATTTCCCCAGTGGGGATTTGTAACAGCAAATCCCCACTGGGGAAAAGCAATCGTTAGATTGCTGTTTGAATAGGAGACCTGTGCACAGTGTTACTGCTGTGCACAGGTCGCCATGGCAACTACTGACACCATGCTGAGTGGCATCTCCGCCGCTTGCTGCGCCGACTGTAGGCAGAGGGAGCTCACTCCTCCTGCCTGCGGTTTTATTATCGCAGCCATGACAGGCTGCGGCAATAAAGTGTTAATCACCCGGGGCCGGAGCTCACTCCGGCCGGGGGTGATGGAGCATGAAGTCAGCGGTAAGTTACCGCTGGTTCCATGTCGCGATCGCGCACGGCTCGCCCGCAAGCCCGGGCGATCGCCAGGGCGTAGGCATACGTCCATTTGCGGAAAGTCACTTCCCGCTCGGGCGTATGGATACGCCCAATGTTGGGAAGGGGTTAAAAAAGTAAGCATAGGTGCACACTGGCGTGGCTGTAGTATAAATCACATAACAGTAAAAAAATACTTTTATGTTTTTTTAAGCAGGTATGCTTTTTTCATGTATCCTAAAATAGTGTGCTGCTTTTACTGTTATGTGATTTATACTACAGCCACGCCATCGTGCACCTATGCTTACTTTTTTAAGAGGTTTTTTGGATGTGCTGAACCAAGTGTTGTTTTTGTATTGTATATAGAGGGGTATGGCTGCCTCCATCATGGTCTATGCACTCCACCCATCCTTGCAGGCTTTTTAATAAGTGCAGTGTATTTAGTAGCTGGTGCCTTCACATTCTGGATAGACCACAGAGAAATATAACGTTAGTGTAACGTAGTGTAGGACCCACCTGCTTTGAGATCCCGTTGAAGTTCGGAGGGGGGCTTAAGCAGTTTGGCGCAAAAGTGTGAACTAAGAACTTCAAAAAACTTTTATGTTTTTTTAAGCAGGTATGCTTTTTTTCCCATGTATCCTTAAATAGTGTGCTGCTCTTACTGTTATGTGATTTATACTACAGCCACGCCAGCATGAACCTATGCTTTCTTTTAAGAGGTTTTTTGGATGTGCTGAACCAAGTGTTGTTTTTGTCTTGTGATTGTGACCTAAGCTGGTGTCTGACCACTACGTGATCACTATATTTACTATTTTGCCATAGGCAAACTTAAACTCTATCAGTTCTCTATCTGTAAAACACTAAAACGTAACTTTTATTATGTATAACTCTTAACCTCTATACACACTATTTAAAAACCTGATTTCTAACCTCACCATTTAACCCTTTCTACTTCTGAAAGAAGGAATAGTCCTTTTCTATATCAAGTCTGGTGGAGCACCACCTATTAACAGGAAAGCCTTATATATACAGCAAATTACTAGCTCCAGTAAGGGATCCCAAGCCTCCTACTTGGGCAGTCGTCCCTAATCTCATGGACACAAAACAAATAAGGCACCCTTGTGACACCGTCTGCAGCAGGTGACACTTCTAAACATAGGTGAGAAATCACAATTTAAAACGTCATATCTGAACTCCCCGACATGTTTCACCAGCTAACCTGGCTTCATCAGGGGTTAGAGGTCCAGTCCGGTTTTTTGGAGACTATGTGACCACTACGTAGTCTCTATATGGTGGTGCTGTAGGTTATATCAGCACTTGTATAATAGCAGCGTACACTTGTTCATGAGTCAGTGCACAACTGTTCCTAGCCCTGTGATTAGGGGTTTCCTTTCCTTACTTTCTTGCTTGTGTTTGTAGTGTTGTTGTTTTTTTTTTTTTTAAATTGGCGAGGTGCATTACCAGGGGAAAACTTGGAGGTGGATATTGTACGTGTACTGGAGGGGGAGTTGGATATTGTATGTGGACTGGTGGGGGGCAGATATTACATGTGGGCTGCTGGGGGGAGTGGATATTATGTGAAGTCTAGTGGGGGTTAATGCCTGCTTTTTAAGTCGTAAACTTACCTTGCAAATATAAAACCCTCACACAGCTCCATGGACAGAAACGTAAAAATTTTTTGACTTTTAGACTAAAAAAGTCTAAAAGTCTATAGTAAAAAGTCTAAATAGTATGGGTTAGAGAGGGCCCCTTAAAAGAGGTGTGGTGTGAAAAGTAGGGGTGTGGCCTGTAAAAATGGGGTGGAAACCATAGGGACAACCCCAGGTGGCAAAGTTCTAGCTATGCCATTGCCCAAATCTAACTTTGCCTCAGGGCCACCTCGACCACAAACAGGGGAAGCAAGATGATGTTACAGTAAGAGGTTTATGAGCAGGCTGCAGCGGGCCTGTCTTCCCCCTTCCTGCCTTTACAGGCCATTGGTGAGGTTGTTGACTGTCTGAATCATGGTGCAAGTTATAGTAAGGGCATGAACAGAGCCGCTCAGCCATGAGGATATATATGATATGTTAGACTGTGACAAATGTGAGAAACAGACAGTTGTGTGAGACAGACAAATGTGTGAGACAGATAGTTGTGTGCAGGGCAGTTCCTAGGCTAAATTTCACTCAGGGCGAGGTGAAGAAATGTCGCCCCCCACCCCTCCCGTAACGTACGGCGCCACAGTGCATCACCATAAACCAAAGCCAAAATATACAAAAAGCTGTACCACAATGTGCTACGTATAAAACTACTAAATCATAGTCCTACAGTTACCAAATAACACCGCTACACCAACCAGAATCCAAAGACCACTAAGACCACATATCACCAACACACAGTGACCGAATAATAAAACCACACCATGACCACATATCACCACCATATAGTGACCGGATAATGCAAACTGACCATTACTGGGTATAAACCATTAGACTACAACCGATATTCCCGGCATACAGTGACCATACAGTGATGGATACCCGCTGTACACAGGCTCTGCAGACATATAAATGATTACAGTAAAGTTATATTTAGTGACTCACAGGTGACGTCTCTGAAGAGTTGTTCTCTTTCTCTTCTTCTTTTCCATCTGTCCCAGACGCCATGACGACTTCTCCCGACTCTTCACTGTAAAAGTTACAAAACAAACATCTTAAGACTCCTCAATTTATCAGCACTTCTCTACCAATTCCTATCTCTATACAAATGCCCCATCTATAGCACCTCATATGGTAGCCATGTAATATGCCCCGTGTAGCCATGTAGTAGCCCCCTGTAGCCAGTGATGCCCCCTGTAGCCAGGTAGTAGCCCCCTGTAGCCAGTGATGCCCGCTGTGGCCAGAAGATGCCCCCTGTAGCCAGTGATGCCCCCTGTAGCCAGGTAGTAGCCCCCTGTAGCCAGTGATGCCCCCTGTAGCCAGAAGATGCCCCCCCTGTAGCCAGTGATGCCCCCCTGTAGGCAGAAGATGACCCCCTGTAGCCAGTGATGCCCCCCTGTAGCCAGTAGATGTCCCTGTAGCCAGTGATGCCCCTCTGTAGCCAGTATATGCCCCCTGTAGCCAGTAGATGCCCCTCTTATAGCCAGTGATGCCCCCTGTATCCAGTGATGCCCCCCGCAGCCAGCAGATGCCCCCATAGCCAGTGATGCCCCTTGTAGCCAGTGATGCCCCCTGCAGCCAGCAGATGCCCCCATAGCCAGTGATGCCCCCCTTGTAGCCAGTGATGCCCCCCTTGTAGCCAGTGATGCCCCCTGTAGCCAGTGATGCCCCCCTTATAGCCAGTGATGCCCACCTTATAGCCAGTGATGCCCCCATTGTAGCCAGTGATGCCCCACTTATAGCCAGTGATGCCCCTCTTAGAGCCAGTGATGCCCCCCCTTGTAGCCAGTGATGTCCTCCATTGTAGCCAGTGATGCCCCTCTTATAGCCAGTGATGACCCCCATTGTAGCCAGTGATGCCCCTCTTATAGCCAGTGATGCCCCCCATTGTAGCCAGTGATGCCCCCATTATAGCCAGTGATGCCCCCATTGTAGCCAGTGATGTCCCCATTGTAGCCAGTGATGCCCCCCTTGTAGCCAGTAGATGCCCCCATTGTAGCCAGTGATGCCCCTTATAGCCAGTGATGCCCCCCTTGTAGCCAGTGATGCCCCCTTGTAGCCAGTGATGCCCCCCCTGTAGCCAGTAGATGCCCCCCTTGTAGCCAGTAGATGCCCCCCTTGTAGCCAGTGATGCCCCTCTTGTAGCCAGTGATGGCCCCCTGTAGCCAGTGTACCCCCATTGTAGCCAGTGATGCCCCCCTGTAAGTAATTATAAAATAACTGGTAAATTACTTACCAGACCTCGGTCCGCGCGTCCAGCTCCGGAAGCTGCTGAGCGGTGTAAGCGACGTGACGTCATCACGCCGCTTACGCTGCATGCAGCTCCCAGGGATCTCCTCGGCGGCAGAGCTGCCAGCCGAGGAGATCGAGCGTCACAGGGGGCGTGGTGAAAGCCGTGCACCCCCTGCGACGCTGATACAGGGGGAGGGGTCAGGAAGGGAATGATCCGTCCCGCCTCCTCTCCTGTACCGGCAGCTGCTGGCTCTGCGCGGCTGTTTTATAACAACCGCGCAGAGTCAGGGGGCGCTCCTCCGGGCGGGCAGGGCGGGCGGGCGGCCACGGCGCCCCCCTCGGGTGAGCGGAGCCTCGGCACCCCGGGCGGTCGCACGCCCTGCCCGCCCCTAGGAACGGCCCTGGTTGTGTGAGACAGACAGACATGTGACTCACTTTGTACTATGTACTGCACAATACAGTTCTGTTTTACGTGCTGTTTTTTGTGGTAAAATGCATATATTTATGTCTGAGAGGCCTAAAAGTTAACAGGTAATATTTTCATGTACTGTAACTGTAGGGTGGGACCCCACGATCAAATCCCCTAATGGGTCCAAAGCGACCCAGTCTGATTCTGCACATATTTTCACAAACTGTCTATGTCTAAAACTGTCTATACTCTGTAGATTAATGTTAGATTCTCCAAAAATCAAATGTATAATGTAGCCTCCCATTTGTCTACCACAGGTGGATGTCGAAGAAGTGAGAATTAGGCATGTTGGCTTTAAACATGCCCCATTCTGTGTTCGGCCAGAAAGCAAGCCCACATCGGAGCTGCCTGGCAGCATATAATCTCCCTCTTCCTAAATTAAAATTATTTTAACCATAAATAGTCTTTAAAGCCAGTTATAAAAGTTTAATGAAATGAGTTCTATAATAAATTCTAATATCTCCCTTATGGATTTTGTGGCTATGTAGTTTAAAATCTTAATCTCCCAAACATCAGGAGTTATAATCTAGCCAACTTTACTAGGCAATATATAGTTTGGCTATATAGGACGTTACTATTCTTTGTACCACCTCATATCGGTTCTGGTGGTATAGGCACTCCATCACACTCCCTCATCCATGTTACCTGCCTCATATAAGAAGTTTATTATACTCCGTGATACTCTAATCTCTCGGAAGATAGTGAGGTCAAAGGTTGACTTTTCTTATCAAATGTTTCTATGGAACAGATTGTTTGCTGAATGGGAAATTAAATATATCTCTACCGTGGGTCAATTGATCTCCAAAGGGGAATTCAGGTGGTGTGTACAATCTAAATTGATTGCTAAATTGGACCTTTGCATTCTCCAATGCTTACAATATTTTGAGGTTAAAGTGATCATCATGGCTTCCTTACACAATCTCTTGAAAAAAGCTCTCTGCAACCAGTTTGATACCGTTATTAGTCTATTAACTGGCATGCCAAATATCTCAGCTTTTTATTGCCAGTTGCTAAACACACACCCTGGAGCATTGTTTAAGTACTGGAGTCACCTAATAAATGATCTAGAATTTGCTTCAATAATAAAACAGTTTATAATCATATTGTAGATTGTAAGCCCTCGCAGGCAGGGATCTCTCTCCCTCTGTTGTGCCAATTGTAAGTCATTCAGCATTATCATTGAACTCGATTGACATATGTTATGCATGTAACCCCCCCTCGAATGTAAAGCGCCATGGAATCAATAGCGTTTTAAAATAAATAATAATAATAATAATAACAATTTATGGAGAGATACCCAGTTTAGGACTTTTTCATAGTGCTGCCTTAGCATTTAATATATTCTTCACTTTGAACATTCCCTAGAGGCTCACTGACTGAACCAAATGTAAGGAACATCTTCCAGACCTGTACTGTTGTCTGTGGATCTGCACTTTCCTCAAGTACTATTGGGAGATGGCCGAAAGTATTATATGTGCCCTATGGTTTTGAGTGGTATCGTGTAAAGATCATGCCTTTGCTGGTGCTTTTCCATTACTGGGAAGCCTCTGATTTAGGCATGGTATTTCCAAATACTCTTACTTCCCTTGTACCTAATGAAATTCTCTTAGCAAAGCATCTCTTACTAGCACATTTTACTAGCACACAATCTTCATACCAGTTAAGGATAATCTATTAAAGAGATTAAAAGACTTGATGCATCGATATTGACACCATACAGCAAAAAGAAAGACAGACCATAAAATAAAAATAAAAAAAGTGGAAAACTTATTTATGGAGGAAATCAGTCAGGTTGTTAAATCATTCATGGTCTTCTCCTAGTATCTCCATAGTCATGTAGGGGCTACACTGGGTGCACTGCAGATATTAAAAGGGAAACAGTCATAAATTTGGGTCTCTTTGGGTTCTCGTACATCTAAATCAGTTTAGTTGGTAGTCAGTAACATCAATAGTGGTTGCCCAGATTTTGTATGAACACATACAGGATTGTTTCTCAGTGTTTTACAAAGTTTTTGATTGCTTTATCTTGATTTCTCTGCTCCATGGCCTTCTTGTCAGTCGTATCTCTTTTGTAGATTTATGATATTTATGATATGTGAGCCAGACTCTTGATTTATCTTGCAGGTCTTGCTTATTATGTAATTCTGAAAAACCAATAAAGATTGATTTAATTTTTTTTTTTTGCTGTTTTAACTTTAGCTTAAGTTACACAAGCATTTCATGACTATTTTTTTTACAGAAAAGCTGTGCAGACTCCACTATTGTGACCAATTAAAAGGAACCATGGCTGCTCTCAGTCCTCCCTGGCAACAATGTCACATTATTAGTCAATCACTGGCCTCTGCATTTATATGCTGTTCATACAGGAAGAGATCTAAGTCAGTGATTTGCTACAACATCAGGTGACATAACCAGCATAGAGGACCAAGAGCAGTTGTGACGATAAAACGAAACAGGCTTCACTTTTAAGCCACCCCTCCCTCCCTAATATTTTTTTAAGCTAATAGACAACCCATTTAACTTAATATGAATTGGATCAATGATGCAATAAAATCATAACCAAATTAATTGAGCATATAATGCTCTAAAATAGCATTAATGCCACAAACCACAGCCTAAGTAACATGCTGATTTATTTTCTCAGGGTTGGCCATTGAACCAGAAGAATTCGGAACATGTTAGAATGACAGAAGTTCTGTTTATTCAGTGCATACTTTTTATCTAAATACCTGACACTGACATTTCTTCCTTTTTACATTATGAAGTGGAACATTTTTAAATGAAATATTAAAATATGTATGTATTATACACAGATTAGTCTGTCTAACTAAGATAATGCAATGTCAGCAAATTCTAGATAAGGCAACAAGAAACGTAGAATGTATAGGTTATAAAGTTTCTGAAGACTTTTAATAGTTCATCATCTTTCCCCCATTCCACTCAACCTCTATATCTGACCTATCACAGTTAATGGCTCCATCCTCTCTCAGTATCACAAGTTTGCTGCCTTGGGATAACCCTTGACTCTGCCCTGTCTTTCAAACCACAAATCCAAGTCCTGATCACCACCTGCTGCTTCCAGCTGAAAAATATTTTCTGAATGTGCTTCTTTATTGACTTTGACTCCACAAAATTGTTCATGCCCTTATCATTTTGCTGCAGCATCCTTCTTTGCAGTCTCCCATCTAGCACTCTTATTCCCCTTCAATTCATTCTCAACTCTGCTGCCTGGCTGACCCACCTCTCTCCTCACTCCTCCACCTCTTCTCTCTGCCAGTCCTTTCACTGATTACCCATTTCCCAGAAAATTCTATTCAGGTTACTAACAATGACATATAAGGTTCTCCATAAATTACCCCCCATACATCTCTGCCTTAATCTCAGGATGCCTCCCCACTTACAACCTCCGCTTATCACAGAACATTCTTCTCTTGTCTGCTCCTCACACAACCGTCTCCAAGATTTCTCTTGTGCATCCCCCAAACTTTGGAACTCACTGCCCCAACACATCAGACTCTCCTCCATCCTCGCTAGTTTCAAAGGCAACCTGAAAACCCAACTCTTCAGGATAGCATACAACTTGCAATAACCCCTCTACCATCACACCATAATACAAACATCTCCGTCACCTTCTGTCTCCCCCTTCCTCAGTTGCAGATTGTAAGCTCTCACATCCCGGGTCCTCTCTCCTTCCATATCAGTGTGGTATTTAGTGTTATTGTATTTGTCTTATATTTGTCTTTTGTAATTTTCCTGAATCCTTTGGCTTGTAAACACCCTGGAATTAATGGTGCTCTAAAATAATAAATAAATAATATTAATATGCGTCTTGTGACTCCATCTTTTCCAAATCTGAGGATCAATTTAAAAAATGGTGGTTTTCATTTTGCAACAATCAATATACAATATGTATAGATCTTACATTGAGATTGCAATTTTCTTTGGCAGGCAGCTTAACTAATAAACAAACATAGGATGTTGTATTCCAGGCAGTTAATGGTTTGGAAACCAGCAAAGGAAGCAACAATTAAGACAATGGGAAAACAATAATGACTCCAAACACAGTTGCCATTGAAAGTGTTTGCATGTTGAAAAGTTGCATCCTGTCAATTAAAATGTTTTACTAGTCTCTTGAGGACCATTAGAAATTTATGTTCCCGCTATGAAAATGATTTGTTTGATCTTCTTTTACAGGTTGCAAAAGGGAATTGAGTTTCTAGCTGCAAAACACTTAAAGACAAGCAATAAATGTGATGCTATATATCCATCCAATTAATTTATATAACATTCTTTTTGTGCCCATGTACAGAATGGTACATAAAAAATGTCGATGTGCAGAAAAAGTTAGGAGAATACAAGTGAGTAAAATTGGTTCAACAAAAGTTTGGTGATTGTCATTGTATGATATTATGTAACCTTGTTATGTAACAAGGTTCTCAAATGTGGAACATTAGTTTAAGGTTTAATATAGTACCATCACACCCATAAATCATGTTTTCTTTGGGTGGGGTTTACACATAAAATCAGAGATATTACTAACAAGTGACCTGAATCTTCAGTTTAATTTAAAATTTTAATTCAACTTACAATTTGAATAAGACTAATGTACATTTCATGACTTTGTCTGATTGTTTGTTAAGGTCAAATTAAATGGAACAGTATGTAGATAAATATATGATGCCAAGTGTTTCTCAGTCCCAGACCTCAAGTAACCTGTTATGAGGATATCACTAATACTTAACACGTGACTTTTTCTTCACAACTGCACCTGTAATTAACATATGTGCTACCTTTACAAGATCCTAGAAACTTAAAAAGCCCTCTCTGGACCCATCCTGTGCTGCTAACTATCGACCAGTCTCTAACCTGCCCTTCATCTCTAAACTCCTAGAACGCTTGGTCTACTCCCGTTTAATCCGCTATCTCTCTACTAACTCACTTCTCGATCCTCTACAATCCGTTTCCGCACCCTGCACTCCAACAGAAACTGCTCTAGTTAAAGTCTCTAATGATCTCCTAACAGCCAAATCACAGGGAAAATACTCATTGCTGCTTCCTCTGGATCTCTCTGCAGCATTGGACTCTGTTGATCACCACCTTCTCCTCACCATGCTCAGCACCATTGGCCTCCAGGACACCGCTCTCTCTTGGTTCTCTTCCTACCTCTCTGACCGCTCTTCAGTGGTCTCATTGCAGGGTCTACCTCCTCTCCTCTTCCTCTTGCTGTCGGGGTTCCTCAGGGATCCGTTCTTGGTCCCCTCCTTTTTTCACTCTACACATCCCCCATTGGACAAACCATCAGCAGATTTGGCTTCTAGTACCATCTCTATGCTGATGACACCCAATTATACACCTCCTCCCGTGACATCACTCTTGCCCGGCTACAAAACACCAGTGACTGTCTGTCCACTGTCTCTGACATCATGTCCTCTCTCCATCTGAAACTAAACCTCACTAAAACCGAACTTCTTGTCTTTCCACCATCTTTTAACCAACCCTACCCTGCTATCTCTGTCTCAGTGTGTGGCACCACCATAACACCTAGGCAACAGGCCCGCTGTCTTGGGGTAATACTAGATTCTAATCTGTCCTTCACCCCTCATATCCAATCCCTTGCCCGCTCCTGGCATCTGCACCTCAAGAACATCTCCAGAATCCGTCCTATCCTCACTGTGGAAACAGCTCAAACCCTCATTGTTGCTCTTATTCTCTCTCGTCTTGACTACTGCAAGTCCCTGCTTATCGGTCTCCCTCTCTGCAAACTCTCCCCTCTCCAATCTGTCCTGAATTCAGCAGCCAGGCTTTTCTTTCTTTCCAGCCGCTATACTGATGACTCTACCCTGTGTCAGTCACTGCACTGGCTACCTATTCAGTACAGAATACAACAAAAACTCACCACTCTCACCCATAAAGCTCTCCACAGTGTTGCGCCTCCCTACATCTCCTCCCTCATCTCTGTCTACCACCCTACCCGTGCTCTCCGCTCTGCTGATGATATCAGACTACATTCATCAATCATTCGAACCTCCCATGCCCATCTCCAAAATTTCACACGTGCAGCACCAGTTCTATGGAATATGCTACTGCGGGCGATCAGGCACATTCACAACTCTCATAGTTTTAAGAGGGCCCTGAGAAAACATCTTCTCAGCTTGGCCTACCAAGTTCCCTAACTGCTATTACACACATCTGTCACTCCCTACACTAGGGCACTCACAGGCACTTATCTGTATATAGATGTACTGTCAGGGTGGCAGGGTCACCCAATTTTTATGTAAACCACCTCCTATTTATGTAACATGGCTGGACCATTGTAAACCTTGCACTTTTTAACCCTTTGTCCTCACCCATACACCATAATAGATTGTAAGCTCTCGCAGCACTGTCCTCATACCTCATGCCCTCATTTGTAAGTTTCTTTTAATGTGTAATGTCTGTATGTACACCCTCTAAATTGTAAAGTGCTGCGGAATATGTTGGCGCTATATAAATAAAAATTATTATTATTATTATAGAAGAATGGAATCAAGAAACATTGCTATACAAATTAGTATAAATGAGATACAGTCCTGTGATCACATATTGGTCCAGGAGATAAATGCAGCCTCACCAGCTTGTATGACCATCACTATACTCTAAATTTATGGCATCATTCATAAATTAAGAAATAAGCAAAACTTTGAGATTTTAGCTTGCCATAATTTTGGCTGTTTAGTTCAATGAATCATTAAACATGCTGACTTGAAGGGGTTTTGCCACGATCTAATGTAGATGTGGGATTCTTCAAGATGAGTATTTAATTAATTTTCTAAATATGTGTGATTAAAAAAATGTAACCTGTCACATCTGCAGCCTTAATTTTTTAATGTGTTTACTGCTTGTTGTCAGGGGCTCTGGCCTGCTCTTTACCTTGTGCCTGGCTGGCCGCACTTGCATTGTTTGCTCTTTTTATCTAATGGCACTGCACAGGAGTAAGCATTTCAGCTAGCTGGAGACCAGAGCAGTGCTACTGGGCCTGCGCACAAGCAGTGCCACAACCCCACTCCATGTCTCCTCACATTACAATGGCTCCCTGACTTTCCTACACAGCCTTTCATGTGTAGGAAAGTCAGAGATATAAGTAAACATGCAGTCAGTGGCTGCCTGCTTATCTTTTCTCCTGCCCTCCTCTCTCCCCCATGCAGCAGTCAGTGACTGCCAGCGCCAGCTCAAAAATCTTATCCTTCCCGGGGAAGTTCAGAGGAAAAAAGCCGGCCTTTGCTTTAAAAAAATATATATATATATATATATATATATATATAATAATATATATATAAAATTATATATATTGTCACAATCAATTCTCCCTCATTAGCCAAACACCTTGTTTCCTTAGCTAGACTGCAGAGCTTCTCACACTGCCAAGGCCAATGTAGAATGAGTATCAGCCTCGGGAGCGTGCACGGAAGGTGGTGCTATGACATCATTGAGGAGGGCTAGTTGTTTTAAACACAGGAACGCAACCCCCTTTTTTTTTCAAGCGAAGAGGACATTTTGCGCCTTTTAGCAGGAAAATCGCTAGGAAAAACCCTTTTAAACAAAATGTCAATTTAAACATTATGGGGGGTAGAATGGTATGAATAGCAGTTTTTTCTGCCACACACCAAGTGCATGTCACCCACCAGGGAGGAGTGACTATAGTCACTAACAAAAATAAAAACCCATTTTGGGGAAATTTTTATGTTTAAAAAAAAAAAATGTTGTTTTTCAACAAACAAAAAAAAAGTAACACAAATATTTTTGAAAAAAAACAAATAATCACAAGACACACCAGTAAGGCCAAAAGTTCAACGGCTTTTTTTGGCCGGGTTGGAGCCTAAATGCACCCATATTTGCGCTGCGTACAGCTCCAAACCGTCCCCCATTACGGTAATCCCCCATTCTCATAGAGAACTATGGATTCCGTCCTCCTCCCCGCTCGGGGAATAAGGAGAGAGAAAATTTTTAATACTTTCTGCAAAGTCAATATTCTAATTGTATGTACAATGATCAAAGTACCTTCAGGTATCTGGAAATTGCACCCAAGAATGGTCCAGACTTTTGAAAGTCCACAATTCTCTTCCTGATATCTTGGCTAATTTCTTTAGACCTTCCCATGATGTTACACATCATTTTCTGGTGTGCCCATAAAAAAAATATTTTGGGCCCCTTTTTTAACTCAATCTTACCAAAAAACCCGAACTTCCAAAATCAGAACTTTTAAAGACATGACATCATCATAACAGGCTGCCCCAAAATTGGGTTTTAAAGGAACATTTTTTTTTAGTGTATGGAAACTGTCGACTTTGGAAAGTAAAAAAAAATTTCCTTTAAAAATTCTCTCTTCTCTCTCTCTCTTTTTTTTTCTCTCCCCTTTCTTTTTTATTCTGGCATTTGGAAAAATTATAAATTTTTTTTTGGTAACCCCAAAATTAACCTAAATCGGGTTTTAAGGTTTATTCGTTTTTCATGTCAGCCAGGGGAAAAAAACATGCGAAAAGTGTATTTTTTTTTTAAAAGTGAAAGTAAACTTCGGGTTTTTCACTGTATATTATACAAAAATACATCATAAAAAGAGAAGAAAAAGAGGAGAGAAGAAGATTAAAAAAGATAAGATAGAAAATTTTAATAGTTTAGAAAATTTATAGATTTAACTCCCAAAAATCTATCTATTTTATTATCTCGATAGAAAACAAATTTTTTGGGAAAAAAAAAAAATTTAAAATTAACAAAATGAGACCACCCTCAAATCAAAATAGAATGCTTTAGTGCAAATGACAACTTCCCCAAAAGGGGGTTTTTTTGGCCCCGGGAAATTGCTCAAAAAATTTTTAGGGGACCAATTTAAATTTGGGGATTTAAACAGTCCTTCTCATCATTTTTGTTCACATTTTGAACCCTGTCCCAAAAGAAAAACACTTTAAAAATGATCAACTTTTACCCCCATTGCCCAGGTTTTTCAAGCAGGATCCCTCTAAGGCGGGGGAAGGGGCCCCACTGAGTTTAAAGAGTGTCACAGATTTGCCCATCGGGAAAATTTGGAAAACAGAGCTCCCAAAGAGACTAAAAAGAAAAAGAAGTAAACCCTTTTTGGGGGGTACATCACACCTGATGACCACTACATTGTAAACAATTCCCTGAAAAAACCTGATGAATCCATACAATCCGGGAAAATTTTTTAAAGGGGAAAAGGTAAAAGGCAACCAAGTGTAAAGCCCAGACCATTCTAAACATTTACTCAGTTGGGCCCGTTTTTTGACGACGGGCGGCAAGGGTACCGGGAATTTGGGCTGATTTTATAACGCTCTCCTTGATGTCCCCAAAGAATCGTTGGCACCAAAATATTTGCCCCAAAAAGGGAAAATAAAAACCTTTTCATTACTAAACCAAAAACCTGGGGACCACAGGGAAATTGTTTACAAGAAGCAGTAAATCCGGTGTAGGTACCCAAAAAGGAAGTCCACCCCTTTGTCTTTCTGTGGACTTTCCAGCCCTCTTTTAATTCTCATTTTAAACCCCTTGCGGAGACACTTGTGACACTTTTAAAAGATCAGTTTTCTGCTCCTGTCTAGGGCATCCTGTTTAATGTTTTTCCGCAAGGGTTGAGGTGTGTTGAAAAAATTGTAGGGGTGTTTTGTCTTGGTACAGTAAATCAAAATTTTTTTTGAACGGGCTTTGTTTGAGGAAAAATTTTTTAAAAACCCAATTCAAAACGGGGGATCCCCTAAATTTTTTGGGGATAAACCCGGGGGTTTTTAAAAACCCCCTGGGGAAATTTTGTGCCATTAAGCTCTTTGTTAAGATCGGGGCAAGTTGTACTAAAACTTGGGGACATTTTTGACATGGCCCATTCAAAATTTTAAGAGATGGCTCATTTAGTTCTTTTAAAAAAAAATTCAAAAAAATTTTTATTTTCCCACCTAGCATTTCAACAAAATGCCAAAAATTTTCCTAAACTTTTTTGTAAATTATTTCCATAAAAATTTTTTTTTTTTCAAAAATACAGATATATCTCTAAAAAAATTTTTTGGGACACATAAAAAATTTTGGGACACAGATAAGCCATAAAAAAATTTAGCTTTTAGAGCTTGTAGAATGCGGCCCTTTTATGTATTTTTTTCCCCTTTTTTTGGTTTGCCCAAAGTAAAAAGTAAAAAAAAGACTTTCCCAAAAAATTTTCCCTGACAGCTGGGTTTTTTCCTAATTTGATTTTTTTAATGATAAAACTATTTTTTAAAAAAAAAAACCCTTTTTTTCCCCCCAAAAAAATTTTAAAATTAAAAAAATAAAATTTTTTTAAAAATATAAAAATTAATTTTTTCTATTTTATTTAAAAATTTAAATTTATAATATTGAAAATTTTTTATTACATTATAAAGTAATAAAAAAAACCAAAAACACTCCCTTCTACCAAAAAATTCCCGTTTTTTATAAAGCTTCTTTCAGCGTTTTTAACAAACAATTAAAAAACCTAGTGATGAGCGATTACTTGATTTATCGTACGGGTTTCGAAAACCCCGATATCGGAAATTATCAAGCATTTCGATAGTCGATAATGGGATTTTCGCCGATGCCATTAATTTCTATGGGAGGTACAACACCTTCATTCCTTACACCCAAACGGGGCTGGAGAAGCTAAAAAATTAACATCCACAACAGTCACATGGATACGTGTACATTTTAGGCAACACATTTTAGGTTTTTTTAAAAGCCACAGAAAAAAAAGCCCACACACCCTTTCCAACTCCCCCCTGTTTTTGACCACAAGCCTGGCCCCTTTAAAACCTGAATCCCCCCAAAAAATTAAAAAGTTGCCAAAAGGAAGTATTTTTTTTAAAACCTCATTTTTTTTTTGAATTGGGCTTTTTGAATATCCCTTTTTTCCTTTTGGGCCCACAGCTTTTTGATTTTCCCAAAACCTTTCATGACCCCCAAATAAAAAAAATTTTTCCCGGGAAAAAAAAATTTTTTTCTTTTAACCAACCATTTTAATTTTTTTGAACTGGGACTTTTGATTTTTAAAACCTTTTTTCCTGAAATTTTTGGCCATTTTATGACCCAATTTAAATTTTTTTCTGAACCCACAGTTTAAAAATTTTTTGCAAGAAAAAATTTTGAACCCTTTTTTTTTTTTGTTTGGACATTAAAAGGGCCATTAAACCCTCTAAATTCCTTTGCCCAAAATTAAAAAACCAAAAAAAAGGGAAAAAGGTCTTTGAAACCAACCCATTTTTTGGAAAACGTGAAATTGACTATACCGGTCCTGTACCGCAGTATGACCCTTTTTAAAAAAGGGGGTTCTGACCCCCGTTTAAAAAAAGTCCCGGGAAAAAGGAGCCTTTTAAACCCACCATTTTAGTTAAACCCGGGGGAAAATTGAAAAAACCTTTTCCCCTGTACTGCAGTTTGACCATTAAACCTGTCTGACCCAAAAAATTTTAAAAAAGTCCCAAAAAAAGGGATCTTTAAAAACCACCATTTTCGTTGAACTGGACATTGACATATAACTGTCTCGGGCCCCAGCATGAGTCCCAAACCTGCATGCCCCCAGTTTAAAAAAATTTCCCCGGAAAAAAGGGAAAATTTCTTTAAAACCAAAATTTTAGTTTCCCTCCCACTTTTGGAATATATCTGTCCTTTTCCGAAATTTGGGCCCCATTAAACGTCTACCCAAAATTTAAAAAAGTGCAAGGAAAAGGAGTTTTTGAATCCCCAAAAATTTTAGTTGAACTTACTTTGGGACTATACCTGCCTGAACCCGCGTATGCCCTTTTTAAAACCTGTCTGACCCAAAATTTTAAAAAGGGCTGGGAAAAGGAGTCCTTTAAAAACCCCCTTTTTAGTTAAAAGGGACTTTGGCCCTAGCCCGGGCCCGGGGTTTAACCCTACATCGGGTTTCAATTTTTCCTGACCTCTCTTGTAAAATTCCCAGGGGAATATTGTATAGCTTTTTTGTACATCCCAGTTTTTTATTTTTTTTAATTCAAAGAAAACACATTTTTTAAAATAGGATGGGTTTCCCACCACGTCTTTGTTTCTTTTTTTTTTAATTGTTTTAAAAGGGGGTTTGGGGTCTAAAACTACGGGGATTGCAAAGTTTTTAAAATCTTTGAAAAAAACCAAGCCCTTTTTTGGCAAAATGTGCCCCTAAACAGTGCCCTTTTTTTACCAAAAGGCCCTTTTTGCCCAAGAAACTTTTTCAAAACCACTTTTGGGGGCCAAACTTTTGAAACCCAAAATTTAAAGAACCAAAATTGTCTTTTTTAAAAACCACTTTTTTTTACAATAGGACCAATTAGTCTAGCTGCTTTCAAAGCAGCTTTACCCAAAAAATTAAAAAAAATAAATTTCACCCCCACTTTTTAAAATTGTGTGG
Organism: Phyllomedusa bahiana; assembly: GCA_025379985.1. Classification (NCBI taxonomy): domain Eukaryota; kingdom Metazoa; phylum Chordata; class Amphibia; order Anura; family Hylidae; genus Phyllomedusa; species Phyllomedusa bahiana. The sequence goes on from JAODAL010014134.1 coordinate 63,339, forward strand.
GGAAAAATGCCACATTAGAAGCCACCTTTTTCGCCCAAAAAGGCCCAAAAGATTATGCGGAAATCTCACAGAAAAACATGACCCCAAAAAAATTATAAAAATAAAATTCTAAAGCCACTGTTAAAAATTGGAGGGAGAAATGCCACTTAGAAGCCCCCATTTCTGTTCCAAAAGGCCCAAAGATTTTGGGCTGTTTTCCCCAACAGCAACATGCCCCCAAAAAAATTTTATAAAACCTGCCCACACCCCCCAAAAACCAAAAATTTTTTAAATTTTTTTGGGAAAAACTGAGAAAAAAAATTGCAGAGAGAAATATCATTTTAAAAAAAATTTTTCAAGGGGGCCCCTTTTTCTGTTTGAAGAGGAATTTTAATTAACCCGGCAACTAATGGGTGCCCGGGGCAATTGGGGCCACAACATCATCAGAGATCCATCCCTGTTTCCCATCTTGATGAATGTCAAACGATCAAAAATTATCTTTGGAAAGCCGTAATGCTTGTCTGTAATGACTCCTCCAGTGTGCTGAAGGGGCTGGGTCCCGATATGACGCTGGAAAGCGGGAGGACCAAACCCCTAATTTGGGGGACGAAAGAAGTCTCCAGTTGAAACAATCGGGAAGGGGCCCCCATTTCCTGCATTTTACTCCCCTATTTGGGGGGAAAAGGGAAAAAATGGGCTGATTTTGTTTTTTTTAAAGGGGGGTCCAGGGGGGGTGGCCCCCCAGTAATGTTTTTTCATTTTAATGGCCTTAAAAGCGAAAGGGGTCATGGTTTGGGGAAATGGAGCCCCCCAAACCCCCTCAAAGTGAAAAGATGGGGGCCTTTTATTTCCCAAGGGCCCCATGGGTCGAGGGGCACTAGCAAACTATCTTTCCCCATTTCCTCCCCCCGCCCCAAAATTTGCGCCAACCCTTTTCCAAAGGGAGGGGCTGTCCCGTAAAAGTCGGTTGCTAGGAAAAAACCTCCTCCTCCTTTCCCCTTTCCTCCCGGCCCCCAGCTTAAAAAACAAACCCTGGGCTTGCCTCAGATGATGCACCCGGGGGAAACTGATGCGCCACCCTTGGGGGCCCACCCTGGCCCCCAACCACGCCTAATGAAACCCATAAATTGGAAAAAAGCGGGCCCCGTGGAAAATTTTTCGGAGAGAAAGGGTTCCGTGCCCGCATCGTGTCTTTCCCTTCCCCCGTCGCTGGCCGGGGCCTGAAGGGTTTTAGAGTTTTTCCAACGAAGATCACCACAATGGTTTTAAAGCTGACAAGGGGATTGTCCCCCATGACCAAATTTTGGTGGCTTCTTCAAAACTGGCAAGGATGGGGGCAGAGCTCTTTCACCTGCCTCCAAATCTCAGTGGCCCCAACCCCCCCGAGGGCCCGCCCCCGCTTTTTGTAAAGGGCCCTTTTGTCAAAATTTGTACGCGTAATGGCATTGCCCGCTGCCCCAATTTGCTGGAGCAAAGTGGGGGGTGGAATTCCAGGTTTTTGCCACATCAACAATGGGGAAATTTTCAGGGGGGCCGAGCTGAAAGCTGCAACGCAAGGGCCCGGGGGGAGAAGCCGGGGGGCGAAAGGCGGAAGTGCGAACTCAGAAACCCCGACCTTCCTTTTAGCAAAGGGGTTTCCCGACCCGGGTAGCGCTTTAGAAAAAATTTTTGGCGACAAGGGTTTAAGACATGTGCCAGGAAGGGGTGGCTCCAGCCTACCCATCTTAAGGGCGGCCCCCAGATTTTTAACCCTTAAACGGGACACCACCTTTCCTGGCCAAGGTTTTTCAGCGCCGGTCCCCGTTGCGGAGAGCCGTCCGCAGCCCTGACCTGTGTGTGGACGGTTTTCCAAAGACAGATTTAAAATTTTTAAAACGGGCCCGGTTTCTTGGGCCCCTGAAGCCACCCCGAGGGGCCCTTGGGGGGAAAAAACCCTGCACCATCCCTGCGGTTTTTAAAGAGCCGCGCCGACCCCGAGAGCCCCCGTCACGACCAAAAAACAAACCCCCCGCTCACCCAGTGAGTGTCACAAGATAAAAGCCGGGCCCCGGCCGGTTACAAATCCATGTGGCCCTTTGGTTTAAAAGGACCCTTTTTTTGGACACAGATGCAGACAACCCCGTTTGAAAAATTTTTTGAAAGACACCTGGTGGCCCGGGGGAAAAGCGGCTTTTCTGGCAAAGAAATGCCTGCACTCTCCCCGGGATCTGGGATTTGGGGCAGGCAAAAGGGCCCTGACGTTGGGGGGAAAACCCCTCTGTTTTCCACCAAAACCCGGGAAAAGGGAACATTTCCAAGGCCCAAAAGCCCGGGAATGCCGACATTCAGGGTTTTTTCTTTTGGGTGGTTTGGGTTAAAGTGTTTCTTTTGCTTTCCAAAACCCGGGGAAAGGGCCCGGCCCCTTACTGGCCGCTGGGATGGCAATTTCAGGGGCATCAAAATGTGTAAGGAGAAGGGGGAAAATGGGGTTCTTTTGGGGGTTTCCCCTGGCGGGGGAGGGTGAAGCGGAGGCTGATCCCCGATCATTTTTTTGAAGACATGGGCAGCTTTAGGGAACGCTTGGTGGTGGTGGAGGAGGAGGAGGGGAACATGGGTGTGACAGTGGTTGGGGAAACCAGGCATCAGTTGGGCCTTTTTTGGCCAAGGGTTTGCCCCCCATTTTTAAATATGCATTCGCCCGCATTTTTGACTAACATGTTTTGGGGGTGGTTTTAAAAACCCAAATTTTTGCCTCTATAAGCGTTTAAAGGGAAAAGGCGAAAATATGACATCGCTGGGGGAATCAGAGGGTTTGCTAAAAAAAGGCCCAGGCCCTTTAGAGGGCCTGTACCTTTTTGATGGGCGATAAGCGAGGGCGGGGGGTTTTTGCCTTTCCGTGGCTGGGGAATATATCAGCGGGACCCTTTTCCGGGCCGCCCCCCCCCTTTTTGAAAGGGGGAAAACCCCAAAATGAAAACTACCCCCTCGTCTTTCCCCTCCAACCCGGATGAAAACGCTCGCAAGCAAATTCTGCGGAAAAGGGCCACTTTGGGTCCCCAATGTCGTCATCTTCCCTCATCAAAAAAGGTGCTTTGGGGCGTCGACTAGTGTTGAGCGTTTTATCGACAAAGTTTAAATCCCCCAAAAGTTTTTAATTTTATCAGAAATTTTTTGGGTATGCATAATTTAGGTTTAAAAAACTGTGGGCATATTATTAAAGGGTCGCGCCATTTTTTTTGCTTCCCGTCATTTTGGCGGCCAAACCAAAACAAACTTACAGAATAGAGCAGGGTGAGATGTGTGTGCGACTCATGTTTGGGGTGTGATGGGTTTCGATTGGCTGGAAAAATCACTTTACCTCGTTTTAAAAATAGAAAGCCCCTTTGTTCAGCCTCAGTTTTCTCTCAGCCCCTATAGCAGGGAGGAAATTTTCGCTCTGCCCGTGTCCAACCAGCCCCAGCGAAATTATTCTAAATTTTTTTTTCCCCAGAGAAAGCTTTTATGTTTGCTGTGATCCTTTTTTAACTTTGTTAGGGTAAGAATTGGAAGGGTTTTTTTGTTTGATTAGGTAGAGAATTTTAAAAAAAAACATCTACCGCCCCTAAAATCACGGGGGGGGGCTGGGGGGGCCCCGCGGGGGAAAAAAGACAAGCCTAAAAAGAATACTTTGGTAAAAAGTTCCAAAAAGACTTATGTAGCCATTGCACTGCAAATAGCCTTTTTTTATTAACAAATTTTCTAAATTAAAAAATTTATTTGGGTATTGGGACCCCCCCCCCCCCCCTTTTTGGGCAACCCCTTTAAATTTTATAAAATTAAAAGGATTTAACCCATTATTTTTGAAAAAAAACCCCGCAGGCCACTTTTTTTAAAAGGTTTAACCAAAAAAAAACCCCCTTTAAATTTTCCGAAAAAATTTCAGATATGTTTTTTAATTTTTGGGGCCCAAACCCCCTTTGTTTTATAATCCAATTGCAGTTAAATTTGAATCAGCAATTTTGTAGTCGCCCCCTGGTTGATAGGTTTCCAAAAAAAAAACCTTTTATTATCCGAAAAAAATTTCGATACGGTTTTTTTCTTTTGGCGGCCCTTACTTTTGCTTTTTTAGAAATAAGAAATCCCTTTTTTTGCCAAAGGGTTTTAAATTTTTTAATAAAAGCATTTTTTGTAAAATTGCCACAGGTGAATTGATAGGTGCCAAAAAAAACCTTTTATTAACCCAATATTTCAGTACGTGTTTTTTGACTTTGGCGCCAAATAAGCTTTGTTTATTAGGCACCAATTTCACTTAAAAGTGGGAAAATAGAAATTTTTTGTCACCCCAGGTTTAAATTTAAAGGCCAAAAAAAAACCCCTATAATCCCTTACATTTCAATACGGTTTTTTTTTACTTTGGCGCAGGGCCCCGCTTTGTTGATAGATCTACTTTTCAGTTAAAAAATTTAATACAGCAATTTTGTTTTGATTTTTAGGGGGTTTGAAATAGCTGTGATTTGCCGTTTTTAATAAGAGCTTCCCAAAAAATCTTCCCTACCTTCTCAAATTTTTTTTATTTCGAACAGGGGGAAATGCAGGGGGGGTAAACGACAAAGGGGGGGGTAGGCATGGAGGTAAGGTACGGGGAGAAGGGGCTCCTTCCCGTGCTTGGCGACAACACGCAACCCGCGGGTCGTCGGTTGAAGGACCCCTCAGGCCCATCATGCTGGGTTTGGGCCCCGTGAATCTAAGTATCGAACAGCGTGCCAATCTGTCCTTCAGTGGTTAATGCAACCTGATCCAGCAGTCTTACCTCCTCGTCCCCCAGTCACGGTCACAAATGTCATCATCAGCATCATCAGCATCCTTCCAACATGAAGCAACCCAAATGTCAACTCGTGCACCCACCACTGTGGATAATCATTTTCTGAAGAACTCTTTGATGACAAAATGCGGTTGGGTCAGAAGGCATGTCAAAAGATCAAGAGGCCAAAGATGATTGATTTTCTCTGCACTGACGCCCAGTTACAGACCCCAGCAGAGCCGGGGAAAGAAGCCGGTCAATCGGCAAAAATCCCGGGGCGGTCGGCAACCCCTTGCAGTCCTTCTTGCTTGTAGCCCGCAGCTCCTGGATGCAGAATGTCAGGACGACAAAAGTCCCCTGTGTTGATGATGATGATGACGACATTGCGGTCCAACGTGGTCTTTTCAGCGGGAATTTGCTTGCGAGCGCTTCATCACGGGGAGAGGAGGATGACGATAGGGTAGTGTCAGTACGGGTTCCCGCCTCAAAAAGGGGGGGAGGGGGGTCGCAGAAGTCCGTGATATGATTCCCCCAAGCCCGGTCAGCGCAAACCCCGCTCTCGCTTATCGCCGTCAAAAAGGTCCAGGACCTCTCAAGCCTGGGGCCTTCTTTGAGAAAGGCCTCTGATTAACCCAGCGATGTCATATGCCGCCTTTGCCGTAAACGCATAAGTAGGGCAAGAACCTTAGGTGATTAACCACCACCAAAATGTTTTAGTCACATGCAGCGAATGCATGAGTTGAAATGGAGGCAACACTTGGCCAAAAAAGGCCGGGACCGACGCCGGGCCTCCAACCATGTCACACCCTCTGTCTCCGCCCCCTCCTCCTCCGCCACCACCAAGCGTTCCTCAGCTGCCCATTGTCTTCAGAGTCATGATCAGGGATCAGCCTCTGCTTCACCCTCCACGTCACCCGAGTACCCCCAGCCACCAGAGACCCATCCTCCCCCTTTTCCCCTTTCCCCCGTTTGACGACCTGCATGCCGTTACAGCGGCCAGTCTAGCAGCCAGCCTTCTGTTTTCCCAGGTTTGGGAGCAGAAGAAACGCTTTAACCCAAACCATCCAAAGCCAAAAGCCTGAATGTCGGCATTGCCAGGCTTTTGGCCTTGGAATTTGTTGCCTTTCCGTCTGGTGGACACGATGGGTTTCCGCCACGTCGTGGCCCTTGCCTGCCCCCAATACCAGATGCCGTGCAGGCTTTTTCTTTGCCAGAAAAGCCGTCCTGCCTGGCCAGCACGTGTCATCTAAAATTTCAAGCGCGTTGTCTGCATCTGTGGCCGGAAAAGTCCATCTGCCCACCAATACATGGACTATTTAAGCAGGCCAAGGCCGCTATATCTCTGTGACAGCTCACTGGGTGAGCTGGGTGGATGTCTCTGGGGGTGATGGTGGCTTTCAGGCTGGCGCACGCTCTTAAAAACCCGCAGGGATGGTGCAGGGTTCTTTTCCCCTAAGGTCCTCTGGTGGCATCACGTGCCCATAGAAACCAGGCGTGTTGAAATTAATCTGTTTGGGGGGACCGTCCCACACAGGTCAGGAGTGTGGACGGATCTCCGCAACGAGACCGAGCGCTGGCTAGGTGCCAAGAACCTTGTGCCAGGCAAGGTGGTGTGCGATAATGGGCGAAATCTGCTGGCCGACCTTAAGATCGGTAGGCTGGAGCACATCCCTTGCCTGGCACATGTCATGAACCTTGTCGTCCAGAAATTTCTAAAAAGCTACCTGGGTCTGGACTGCCTGCTGAGGAAGGCTCGAAGTCTAAGTTCGCACTTCCGCCGTTCGCCGTTCGCACTTCCCGCCTGGCTGCGTTGCAGCGTCAGCTCGGCCTCCCCGTCAACCATCTCTTTGTTGACGTGGCAACACGCTGGAGTTCCACCCTCCACATGCTCCAGCGATTGTGGAAAGCAGCCCCAATGCCATTACGCAGTACGAAAGTACCACAGGGGCCTGACAAGCAGCGGTGCGGACCTCGGGATGTTGAGCCCCCGGGAGAGTGGAGGCAGGGAAAGAGCTCTGCACCATCCTTGCCAATTTGAAGAAGCCACCAAAATGGTCAGTGCGGAACAATCCCCTTGTCAGGATGAGCATTGTAGTGATCTTAGTTCTGGAACGATCGTTGGACACTCTGAAACAACAGGTCCCGCCAGCACGGAGGAGGAGACGGACACAGATGCGGACACGGAGCCTTTCTCTCCGTCAAATCCACAAGGCCCGACAGTTTCACAATTTCATCGGTCTTCATTAGGCAGTGGTTGGGGTCCAGGGTTTAGTGAAAGGGGTGGCGCATCAGTTCTCAGGGTCCCATCATCTCAGGCAGTCAGGGCTGTGTTGAAGCTGTTCCCGGAGGCAGGGAGGAGGAGGGGGAAAGGTATTCCTAGAACCGACGTTCCCGACGTCCCTGCCTTGGGAAAGAGGTTGGCGCGAATTTGAGGCGAGGAGGAAGATGAGGAAGATCAGTTTGCTAGTCCCCCTCGACCCAGAGGTTTGGGGAAATCAAGGCTCCATCTCTCCATGAGTGCTTGGATGCTCCATTTTCCTCCAACATGATCCTGGGCATTAAGGCCATCAAAATGAACTACAATTACCGGGTGGCCACCCTCCTGGATCCCCGGTACAAAACAAAACTCAGCACTTTCCTTCCACCCACCCAAATAGAGAGTAAAATGCAGGAAATGGAGACCTTGCTGATTGATCAACTGGAGACATCTGTTGCGTCTGCTTCACGTTCTTCAAAATGTCACGGTGGAACAACATCAGCGACGTGACAGCAGTAGAGTGCCAAGTAGCCTTTAGCGGGCGCAGCAGCAGAGGAAGGTGGCGAACCCTAATGGGTGACCTCTGGCAATCTTTATTTACCACCTCACCAACGCATGCAATGCAGGGCACACATCCAACACCAGAGACCAGCTTAAGATCATGGGCACGACTTTTCTGCGTTTCCAACACCGATGTTTTTGTATGTGTTCGGGACCCAATAGACTTCTGGGTATCCAAATGGACGAATGGCCCGAGCTCGCTCGCCACCCATAGAGGTGTTGTCCTGCCCGGCAGCCAGCTTTCATATCTGAGCGGACCTTCAGCACAGCTGGAGGAGTCATTACAGACAAACGCATCCGGCTTTCCACGATAATGTGGATCATTTGACTTTCATCAAGATGAATCAGGCATGGATCTCTGATGATGTTGTGGCCCCAATTGCCGAGGTCACCGATTAGTTGCGGTCTACTTCACATTCCTCTTCAAAAACGAAAACGGTCCGCTTGAAAAACTTTTTTTTAAAATGATCATTTCTTACTGCAATTTTTTTTTCTGTTTTCCCAACAGTTCATTTTTTCTGGTTTTGCTGTGAGGGACTGTAAAGATAGCAAGGTTTCATGACAACACCGTATTCCATTTACTCACTTTATCTTTAGAAGTTTTCGCATTGTCAATGGTTTTGAGGTCATGTTGCTGTGAGGGTAAAAGCAATAACATGGTCCTTTGGAACAGAAATGTGGCTTCTAAGTGGGATTTCTCCCTCACAATTTTTTACCATGGCGGGGAAGTCATTTTTATAATTTTTTGGGTCATGCTGCTTTGAAATGCAGCAATACTACAGGTCCTATTATAAAAAAAATGTTGTTTCTAACAGACATTTTTTCTTTTACAAATTTTCCAAAGTGGGCTCAAGGGTCATACTTTGAATTTTTGGGGGCATTTTGCTGTGACATGCGCTATACTACAGGTCCTATTTTAAAAATGTTGTTTCTAACAGACATTTGTCTTCACAATTGTCCAAAGTGGCTCAAGGGTCATGCTTTGAATTTTTGGGGGCATTTTGCTGTGGACACTGTTAATGGACACATATTGCAAAATGACTTGTTTTTGCAGATCTTTAACAGAGCTATCAATCCCTGTATTGAGACAACCTATTTATTTCAATAAAAAAAAGAAAACAAAGACATGGTGGGATTCCATCCTATTTTAAAAATGTGTTTTCTAGAATTAAAACTACTAAAAACTTGCATTTTACAAAATAGCTGGTAAAAAAAAATTTCCCCTGAATTGTACCCAAAGGGGGGTACAAGAAAACTTGACAGATGTAAGTTATTCAGAGGGGCATGGAGTATGCAGCACGGACAGAGAACAAAGTACAGAGACCATTTTCTCCAGCACGTTGACTAAAATGAGAAAAAGATGCCAAGCAAAAGGGCACCTGGGTGGGAAAAGGAGCGTTAACCACAGTATTTCCAAATGAAGCTAATTGGTCCGCATCTACAGAGGGGCAAGCGTACCAGGACAGGGCAGTATATGTCCAGTGAAACTAAAATGGTGGTTGAAAGACTCCTTTTTCCGGGGACTTTTTAATCTGGGGTCATGCAGGTTTGGGCTCATGCTGTGGCCCCGGACAGGTATAGTCAATGTCCAGTGAAACTAAAATGGTGGGTTTAAATTGGAAAGGACTTTCCTTTGCCGGCAAATTTTGTGAAAAATGGGGGGGGTCCCCAAATGCATGGTTTTGGGGCTCATTTCTGTGGGGCCCCGGACAGGTATAGTCAATGTCCAGTGAAACTAAAATGGTGGTTGAAAGACTCCTTTTTCCGGGGACTTTTTAAATGTGGGGGTCATGCAGGTTTGGGGCTCTGCTGTGGCCCCGGACAGGTATAGTCAATGTCCAGTGAAACTTTAAAAAAGGGGGTTGAAAGACTCCTTTTTCCGGCACTTTTTAAATGTGGGGGGGCATGCAGGTTTGGGGCGCATGCTGTGGCCCAGGACAGGTATAGGCAATGTCCAGTTCAACTAAAATGGTGGTTGAAAGACTCCTTTTTCCGGCACTTTTTAATTCTGGTGTTCATGCAGGTTTGGGGCTCATGCTGCGTTCCAGGACAGGGATATTCAATGTCCAGTTCAAGTAAAATGATGGTTCAAATCATACTGCCTTCTGGGTGATGCAGGTTTAAGGGTCATGCTGTGGTACAAGACAGGGATAGTGAATGGTCTGTGATTTTTTTTTCTGTGGCTTTTATAACCTAGTGTGTTGCCTAAGATGTAGCACGTATCCATTTGACTGTTGTGGATTTTAATTCCAGCTTCTCCAGCCCTGTTTGGGTGTAAAGAATGAAGGTGTTGTTGCTCTCCCATAGACTTTAATGGTCATCGATCATAATCTATCCTCGCCATCGAATATCTTGTCGATGATGGTCGACTATCGACCATCGACCAATGTCGATGGCCAACGTAATCGCTCAACACTAGTCCTGACATTTCTGCATCCAGGAGCTGTGGGCTACAAGCAAGACGCACTGCAAGGCGTTGGCGACCGCCCGGGATTTTTGCCGATTGACTGGCTTCCTTCTCCTCCTCTGATGGCATAGTAAGTGGGTGTCAGAGCAGACAAAATCATGCTCTTTGGCCTCTTGATCTTTTAACATGCCTTCTGACCCCAACCGCATTTTGTGGCCGTGACTTGGAGGACGAGGAGGTAAGACTGCTGGATGCAGGTTGCATTAACCACTGAAGAACAGATTGGCGATGCTGTTCGTTACTGAGATTCACAGGGCCCTGACCCAGCGATGACAGGCCTGACGGTCCTGCAACCGACGATCCACTGGCTTGCGTGTTGTCGCCAGCACTGGAAGGAGCATCTTCTCTCGTACCTCTTCCTCCAAGTCCTATCCCCCTCTTTGCTCGCTTACCACCTGCATTTCGCTCCATGTTCACAAAGATAAAAATTTGAGCAGGTATGGAAGAGTTTTGGAAAGTCTCTTATTAAAAGACGGCAAATCACAGCTGTTCTCAAATCCCTCTAATTTCCTACAGCCAACTATGATTAGAAACTGAAATGTTTCTAGCGAATAGCTGTGAAATGCGGTCTGGTGGAAGAACCGTAAGACAAAATCAACAGTGTTCTTCCTTCAATCCCAGGGATTTACAAATGCCCAGTAGGACTAGGAAATGATAGTTTTCAACAAAATAACATACAAGTGCGCTATCTGCGCAAAACTAAGATTCAACGAGCCCAATAAAACTATTCAGAAGTTAGATGTATAGAAATTGTGTTTTTTGCAGAATGACAAAAGGAAAAGTTGCTAAAAATTTTTTTGTATCGAATTGTCGTACAATGTGGCTATTTGAAAACATAGGGCCGCACCATGTAATACACTATTTTTAAAAACTATTTCGGTTAAAAAAACGGGTGTTTTTTCAAACCCACAAATACAACTGCGGTGACTACAAAAATTGCGTATTCAAATTTTAAATTCAAGGTGCCTCTAACAACAAGCTGGACGGGCCAAAGTGAAAAAAAAACCTACTGAATGTATCGGAATAAAAGTGGGTTTTGCACCAATGCAAATACACCAGTTGCTAGAAAATTTGCTTGTATTCAAATTTAAGTGCAATGGTGCCTTTATCAACAAACTAGGCGCGCCAAGTGATAAACACTATTTGAAATTTCGGATTAATAAAATGGAGTTTTTTGCACCTATCAAATACACCTGCTTGACTACATAATTGCTGTATTCAAATTTAAGTGCAAGGTGCCTCTATCAACAAAGCTGGACTGCGCCAAAGTGAAAAAAACACCTCTCTGAAACGTATACGGATAATAAAAGTGGAGTTTGCACCTATCAATACACCTGCCCGTGACTACCAAAATTGCTGTATTCAAATTTAAGTGCAAGGTGCCTCTATCAACAAAGCTGGACGGCGCCAAATTGAAAAAAACCTATCTAAAATGTATATGGATAATAAAAGTGGAGTTTTGCACCTATCAATACACCTAGGTGACTACAAAATTGCTGTATTCAAATTTAAGTTTCAAGGTTTCTCTATGAACAAAGCTGGACTGCGCCAAAGTGAAAAAAACACCTATCTGAAATGTATACGGATAATAAAAGTGGAGTTTTGCACCTATCAAATATACCTGCGGTGACTACAAAATTGCTGTATTTAAATTTAAGTGCAAGGTGCCTCTATCAACAAAGCTGGCCTGCGCCAAAGTGAAAAAAACACCTATCTGAAATGTATACGGATAATAAAAGTGGAGTTTTGCACCTATCAAATACACCTGCGGTGACTACAAAATTGCTGTATTCAAATTTAAGTGCAAGGTGCCTCTATCAACAAAGCTGGCCTGCGCCAAAGTGAAAAAACACCTATCTGAAATGTATACGGATAATAAAAGTGGAGTTTTGCACCTATCAAATACACCTGCGGTGACTACAAAATTGCTGTATTCAAATTTAATTGCAAGGTGCCTCTATCAACAAAGTGATCTTGCTTAACGCACCACAGATCCCAACAAGACCTGTGGTGTTTTGGCTCTTGCCACATGTAGAATAAAAATTTAATTTCAACACAGATCACCATATGATTAAAATTTGTTGCATTTAATGTAGTTAAAACGAAAAATAAAAAATCAGAACAAAATTTTCTTATTAACATAATTCATTTTTCATTAGAAAATCAACTCAATGAATTGCACTAGTCTTTATAGAGAAGAGGAGTAACAGTTAGGCTATGTCTCCATTGCACGTTTTTGGTCTTTTTTTGGTGTTTTTCATTTTCTGAACAGGTGAAAAAATGACTAAAAACATATCCCATAGACTTTAATAGTAAAATCGTTCTGTAGCCTCCACGGAACGTTTTTTTTCTGCTTATCTCTGCTCTTAGTCCCTTTTTGAAACATGTTGCAAAAATGGCAGAAAATTTACTACTGAAGTTTTTTTGTTTGCAGAAATCCACAGCAATTTAATGCTGTGCGTTTCTGAAAAAAAGTGCCAAAAACCAGTCGATTTTTAAGCTGTTTTAACATGCACTGGACTAAAAACTGTGAAAGGTTTTTAGGATTTATTATTCAGTGATTTGTTTTGTCTATTGCCTTGTAGACCTAGCCTTAGAATACAAATGTTACAGTCCTTAACTTTGATTGACACTAGATAGCTACTTATCTCTTGCAACATTCTAACCCCAAATTGAGACTGACACAGCGAGAGTATTGTGACTTAGTAGAAAGAGAATCATTTAATAGTAAGATTGACGTTTATGAGATTCTGTTCTCCTCTACAGAGTTTAAAGCAGTTATAATTAAAAACTTACATAATACTTTCTTTTTATACTTTTATATAGTATGTTAATTTTATTTCATCAAAATGTAGGTCAGTGGGTCAACCTTAATTCGACATACAACAATAGCTGGCATACCACAGGTCTCGCTGAGACTTGTTGTGCACCATGCAAGATCACTACCATAGTTTCTATTCACTGACCTGCAATTCTAATGCCTTTTCTTTTATTTCTAGCCTGCTGGGATGTGTTTGTAATCACTGATGATACTATGCTAACACCCCCAGAACGCCCCTAATCTTTGGCACCTTAAAAAGTGTCGCTCAGGTGCTTATCGCGCCAAAGTTTGGAATGCAACTGTTTATACATCTATAGAACAGATCTACTAAAGCTTTTTGATGCCAGATAACAGACACAGCTCCGTTCTTACATGTTGCCCAAAGTTTTTAGGTTATTTTTCAGCCTTCAATAGTGAATTTACCACCGTTTTCCTAGTTTAATACATCAAATTATTGAACAGGTACCAATTTTTTTTGAAAAACGACAGTTTTGAAATCCGACCTCAGAAAATCTGAGCTGTGTAAACTACAATTCTGATTTTCTATTGAGGTCTATAAAGATAGTTTTACAGTTGGTTTTTGACAGTTTTCAAATACCAAATCCGGATCAAAAACTGACTGGAAAACCATGCGGTGTAGACAGACCCTAAATCTGGAAATGAAGTGGTTCCAAGGGCGCAACTTTTTCTTTTTTTTCTCTTCCTAGCCATTTAAGGGCTTTTTTCTTTGCAGGGTGAGATGTAGTTTTCATAACTACCATTGTTGGTATCATATGACTTTTTGATCACTTTTTATTTGTTTTTTCTTAAAGTAGGTACACTACTATATAATTTGGTTTTTTTATGGCATTCACTGTGCTGGTTAAATAGCATAATAGTTTTAAATCTCAAGTTGTTATTTTATACTCTTCTATTTGTTTCTACATAGTAAAACCTGTGTTCGGAGAAAAAGGTAATATAGGTGGGGGGATTTCCCTACATTTTTTAATATTTTAATTTAATTTAATTTTAATTTTTTTACTTTATTTTTTTCAGTCTCACTAGGGGACTTGTAAGAGGTAATATTTGGTTATATTTGCAAAAGATAATGGGGCACATATAGGAAAACTGGCGCAAACTAGACAGCCGTACTTCTCAGTAAGTTAGTGTAGCATTTGTCAATATGTATGAAAGTGTCTCACAGAACTTTATAGAAGTGTCCCGTTGTGAAACAAAAATGTGCGCACAAAATAGTGTTCAAGACAAATTTTGTCCCAGCCTCGCTACTTTGAAAGATGGATTTCTAGTCTCCATATTCTGTCAAGACACATTCAGAAATGTGTCTTATCTTATGAATGTGGCACGACATGAATGAATTGGTGTGGACAAAACTGTCAAGGATGTTGGACATGCACACATTTTTGCCACAAGACCTTTTATAAGTATATCAGACAGGGCCAATAACGTTTTTTTAGCAAATCACACCAAAAAAACTGGTGTAGCTCATTTCATACATGTCCCCCAATTTTTTTTTGTGGGGGAAGAGTTCTCTATAAACCTTTTTTATGTCATCTTTTTTTAGTCCCAATAGAGGGTTTGACTATGAAATTGCTTGATGACTAGTTTAATACACTACAATGTTTCTTTATGGTGGAGTACAATGCCTGTTATGCTAACAGGGATCCTATTGGTTCCTGCGTCTGCAAGGTTCTAATAGGCAGGGGCGTAACTTTGGTTCAAAAAGTGGGGGGGACCAATTTTCCCTCTCATCCCCTACCTTGCTGTCCCTTCCTTCCTCCTTTACTCGCCTTCCCTTTCACTTCCCCTCCCTTTCCTTCCCTTCTCTCCTCTCCTCTCCCAGCAGTGAAGCAGCCCCCTCTAACCCAGCTAGGAGGTCTTATGAAGTGCTGTGAGCTCCCTCCAGCAAGTCCAGGCGGAGTCCTTATGGCAAACACTTTTGGTGCAATCCGTAAGGTTCTGAGGTTCTGAAGTTTAGAGCCGGACTGGGACTAAAAAGCAGCCCTGGCAATGAAACTGAACCAGTCCATCTATAATATTACCCCTCTAGATGGAAATAAAAAATATTGTGCAATGCAGCAAATTTTACTTAACCCCTCCCATCCCTCATCACTACTTTATTAAATTTGTTATAGACACAACAGAATGAGGAAAATAAAAGAACCCAATGTCACTGTACCCCTAGGAATCACTTATGTCACACACTGTACCCCCAAAATATATTTTATTGCATCCATAACCCAGAAATTACAGCACTCACTGCACCCCAGAAATTAATTATATTACACATGTTAGCCACAGAAATTATATTGCTAACTGCACCTTAGAAATGAATTGTACATAGTACTCAAGAAATAATATCATTCACTGTACCCCAAAAATGTATATTACACACTGAACCCTAGAGATAAGTTACATTACTCAATGTACTGCAGAGATTACATCACACCATACCCCAGAGATTACATTACACACTGTACACAAGAGATTACTACATTACACACAGATAAATGCAAGGTTATGCACAGGGAGGAAAAATCCATTTCAACGGAAAAACACTGGGTAAAAGTGACATAGAGAAGGACTTGGGAATCCTGGTGGATAGTAAACTTAACTGTAGCAGCCAGTGTCAGCTCGCAGCTGCCAAGGCAAATAGGATCATGAGTTGTATTAAAAGGGGCATAGATGCACATGATAGGAACATTATTCTCCCACTATACAAGTCACTGGTTAGACCACACATGGAATATTGTAGACAGTTTTGGGCACCAGTGCACAGTAAAGACATTGTAGAGCTTGAACAGGTACAAAGGCGGACAACAAAAATAATAAAAGGACTGGGTGGACTGCTATAACCAGAAAGATGAGCAAGATTAGGGTTATTTAGTTTAGAGAAAAGACGGCTTTGGGGGGACATAATAAATATCTTTAAATATATTAAAGGTCAATATAGAGATCTCTCTCAAGATTTATTTATACTCAGGACTGTATCTAGAACAAGTGGGCATCCTCTACGTCTTGAGGAAAGAAAGTTTCTACATAAACATAGAAAGGGATTCTTTACTGTTAGAGCAATGAGACTGTGGAACTCTTTGCCAGAGGAACTTGTCATGGTGAATTCAATAACAGAGTTCAAACAGGGTCTGGATACATTTCTAGATGTAATATAACAAGTTATAGTGACTAGGATTCTGGAGAGGGGTCGTTGATCCAGGGATTTATTCTGATTGCCACATTTGAGTCGGGGAGGATTTTTTCCCCTAAAATTAGGACAATTGGCTTCTACCTCATGGGGGTTCTTGCCTTGCTCTGGATCAACACTTTAGCAAAATAGGCTGAACTGGATGGACGTACGTCTTTGTTCTGCCTAACGAACTATGTAACTATGTAACCTTACCCCAGAGAGTACTACATTAAACACCATATACCAGATATTACATTTCTCACTGTACCCCTGATATTACTGCATTATTCACTGTACCCCAGAGATTATTGCATTACACATTGTACCCCAGAAAATGTGTGTGTATATGTACATATATTGAACACAGACACACTACATATGATGGGTTCACATGACAGATTTTCGGCACCGAGAGTGTTCTTTGCTTGTTGGAAATTTAGCGCTTGCAAACGCAGAATTCCGGCGAGCAAACGACCCAGGCTGCCCGAGGCAGATTTCTCCCTCCTATCCTTTAGTGCTGTAAGTGCATAAAACACCTCGAAGAATTCTGTGTAGGCGCTGACAGTACGCACCGAAAGTGCTAATAGGTGCACTAAGTTGGCAGACCTGGGTACCTTGATCAGACCTTTGAACCCATCAGCACCCTTTCATTGCATTGTGTAGGGGAGGGGGGTTGCAATAGGCTGACAGAGGGAACCTATTCCTTCTTCTTATTTCAAGTGCAATCCAACAATCCAAAAAATACAAAACTGATCAGCCAAAAAAATGGTGCAGCCCAGTTGATACATGTTGTTCATTATGTCTGTGTAACAATGCAGTTAAATTAAACTATTTCTTGATTCGAAAAATGAGCTTTACTTGTGTCCAGGTAAAAAATTGACAGAGCAGCAAACATTTTTTCATAGTTTGACAGGTGCAAGTGGAAAGCTACTTGTAATTTTTTTTTTCTTGATTTCACTTTGAAAATGTGTTCTCATCACTAACAAAACTATTTTGTTATTCTCTTTTTATGGGGATGTCAACTTCCTAGAAAAAAAATATATGTAATGCTTCTGAGGTCCCACATACACGTTCCCCAGTCCTTAGTTCCAGTGCCGCCTCTCTCCGGTCTTCTGTTTACAGTCTGCTACTTCTGAATGGGCAGGTCACCACTGCAGCCTGATTGGCTGCAGCGGTTATGTGCCTTTAATTACATGACAGTTCGGAGCTGTTCACTTCCGGATGGTGATGTAAAGCAGAAGTCAGGTGCCTGTTCGAAGTAGCAGACTGTAAACAGGAGACTAGAGATATGTGGCACTGGAAATGAGGGACGGGGAAAGGTGAGTATTTTTTTTTAATTTAAGGCGCCTAAAGAGCAATATTATTTTTTAAGGAAGTGGATAACCCAAAAAAGGTCACGACCAGCACTTTTTTTTATTTAAAACTCCATCCTTTATTGCTTCTTGTTAATAACATATATCAATGCAGGACATTATTTTAAATGTAATGTAGCAACAAATAAATATCCCAAACCATTTCTCCATTTCACTCTCACTAACATATTTCTGAACTCAATCATAGCGTAAGTGAAATGCCCAACTTTACAAATGGGAAATGCTCATTTCAAAGCACTAATATAAATGATCCAAAATAAAGAATAAAAAACATGTATCAAGTGAAGATTATTTCCTCTGATGGAAGAAATTTTATATTCTTGGAGGTAAATTAACAAGAGCTGTACAGAACTTATGTGGAGAGATCTGTTCAGCATAGATGCATTGAACACTTCCAAAACAGTTGCATGTTTGTGTCCAGTGAAATCTTTATCCTCAGAGGACATAATCTTCACTTGATCCAAAAACATTGTATATCATCCAAAAATCAATGATTTTATCCATAGGCACTAAAACCTGTCTTTTAGAGAATCCCAAGCTTTGCATTCTTTGAAAAATAATAAAGATCTTGTAGTAAGAATGGCAGATGAGGAAGGAGCAGTAGTGTCCCTTAATATGGGATAATATTTAATAGAAGTGTCTGACCTCAGTTTTAGATAAGGCTTTAGTTTTAGTGGGTTCTTAACAAAAAGAGTATGATTATCTAGTAGTGAAGAACCTGGTTGTGTAGACCCATAACCCTTTACCTACACAGGATATACTGGCATGCCCTGCAGCCATTGTAAGGGGTTAGAGTTATACTTGTGTTGAGTTGGTGACACAGTAGGTTGCTATGGGAGACCAGGAAATCGGTGGCCTGGTTATAGCAGGTAAAGGGTAAATGGTTAAGAGTAAGTGGCAGGCAGGTTTAGCCTGTGTTTTGGGTGCAGTATGTTAGCAGGAGCTTCACAACCAATTAGAGAGCTCGGTGGGTGGTGCTCAGTTGGAGGATGGTGGCAAGCTGCTGCTGTGGGGGATTAAAGGGGTTGTCTCACTATATTGATTCATCTTACCTCAGTCCTGTTGTCTTGGTTTCATTTTGAATTCAGGGGTGTGTTTACTGGCTTCTACTTGGCTGCAATAGAAGCCAGGCCTGTAGCTATAGCAACCAGTGCTGGCAGGCTATCATGAGAAATTGAACAGGCCTGTAGCTATAGCGACCTGAGGAGCTGATACAGCCCATACAAGAGGGGATATCTAGGAATAGGTAGGACATTGTTAATAGACATATATTGCAAAGTTACTTGCTTTTGCAAGATCTTTAATATAAAAGACAACCCCTTTAATGCTGCAGAGTGTGACAGGCAGAATGTGTTTCTAGAGAGAGACAGGAGTGAGGAGCAAGTGGCATGAGTGGTGGACGTTACTTGTCGCTGTCATGAGAGGAGAGGCCTGTGAGGCCATGAAGATATAAATAGTTGAAAGTTGAGAGCACAGAAACTCGGGAGAGGCCGGGGAAAGCATAGAAAGTCCGGGAAGAAGCACTGAATCGGGAAGCAGCTAGACAAGTCAGCCTGAGGCGAGTAGTCAGATACTACTCGAAGTGCAGGGAGGCAGATTTAAAGGATAACCCCTCGTGAGTGAGTGCATGGTGACGCTGCTGGGTGCCAAAATACAGTTCTGCTGTTTGGACGAAAAGTATCTGCATAAAGGCCAGAATAAAAGCCTTGTTATCACCGGATTGTTGTGCAACTCAAGTTATTACTGCTGGTGCACTACAGGTCCCACACCACATCTCTCCCCGCAATACTTAAAGAACCTTAGAACACCAGGGCAACCTTGGGGTGCGGGTGGTTGCTACAGGCAAATGGCGGGCACAGTCAGGATGCAGCCATAAGACACCCCATGCCCCCCTTGTACTCCTCTATCACCGGTAAGGTTCTAAATAGCGGGAATACTCAGCAATCCCACTACATAGACGGCCGATGTCAGCTGCTAATTGCTGGCTCAGTTCCCTGCTGTTTCACCCCTTAGATGTCACGGCGACAGCGACCGTGACGTCTTAATGAATGAGAAATGTTGATCTATATATGCCACTTGCAGGCGTTTCTCACTATCGATCATGAAATTGGAATAAACCTTGCCCGTTTTAGATCTATTAGGATTACCAAAATTATTTATATTTGCCGAATGCCAGAATAATGAGAGAGAGAGAATTTTTAAGGTATTTTTATCACTTTCTGCAAAGCCAAAAGTTTACATACATTTCATTAGTATTTGGTAGCATTGGCCTTAAACTGTATGAATTGGGTCAAACGTTTTGGATATCCTTCCACAAACTTCTCACAATAGCTGGTAGGAATTTTGGCCCATTCCTCATGACAAACAAGTGAGCCATGTTTGGAGGTCGCCTTGCTTGCACCTGCTTTTTCAGCTTTGCCCATAAATTTTCAATAGGATTGAGTTTAGGGCTTTGTGATGGCCACTGCAAAATATTGACTTGGTTATCCTTAAGCCACTTTGTAACCAGTTTGGCAGTATGCTTCAGGTCATTGTCCATTTGAAAGACCCATTTCCACCCAAGCTTTAACTTCCTGGTTGATGTCTTGAGATGTTGCTTCAGTATTGCCATATAGTCTTCTTTCCTCATGATGACATCTATTTTTGTGAAGTGCTCCAGTCCCTCCTTCAGCAAAACAACACCACAACATGATGCTGCCACCCACGTGTTTCACAGTTGGGATGGTCTTCTTAAGCTTCTAAGCTTCTCCCTTTTTCCTCCAAGCGTAATGATGGTCATTATGGACAAACAGTACAATTTTAGTTTTGTCAGACCACAGGACATGTCTCCAAAAATGTAGATCTTTGTTCCTGTGTGCATTTGCAAACATTAATCTGGCATTTATATGTTTCCTTTGGAGTAATGGTTTCTTCATGACAGAGTGGCCTTTCAGTCCATGTTGATACAGTACTCGTTTCAAAGTGGATAATGACACAATCTTACCAGCTTCCGCCAGCATCTTCACAAAAGGCGACATGCATGATCGGGCTTGTAACGTCGTCTCAGGTGCTTGGCTGATCGAGATTTGCATGGTTAGGCGTGGAGAGGTAGTATGCACACCTAGGGAGGCCTCTCCTACGAAGCCTAGGTGCGAAAGTTTCCCGGCCGCAGTGGGCAATCCCTAATGAAATGTTCAGCACCGCCACAATATAAGCAGAGGTGCCACTCTTCCTCAGACAGGTGGGCGGGAGGTCTCATGTCGCGAACGAAGTTCTTGTTATCTCTCCGAGAACCGTAAAACAATCCTGGTATACAAGCAGATAAGATCATCCAGAGAAGACGGAAGGACTCGAACCGCCAACTAATCCTTAATTCTTCCGGCGAGGCCTTGCCAGAAGGAAGCTACACGGGCCTCGGTGTTCCATACAAGCTCAGAAGATAGTGTGTGGAATTGTACCGCATACTGACCCACCGAGAGTCGCCCTGACGAAGGCGAAGCAGAGCTGCTTCAGCAAAAGACGTACGCTCTGGCTCTTCAAAGACATTGTGGAACGCTTGCAAAAATGCCTGAATATTTGCTGTCATAGGTTCCCCCGAGTCCCAAAGAGGAGTAACCCAGGCCAAGGCTGCACCAGATATAAGGCTGAATGCAAAAGTCACATTGGCACGCTCCGTAGGAAATTGGTGGGCCATCACTTCCGTATGGATGGAGCACTGGCTGAGAAATCCTCTACACATCTTCGGATTGCTGTAGTATCGTGGCAGAAGGGACAGACGCCCCGCGGATGGAGCAGGAATCACTGAAGTTTTAAACCAGGGCTATATGCCTTTATCTATAAAACAAAGAAATTTACCTGGGCTCAAGTATTTTGGCTTGAGATCGTTAATACCTCAGTTAAGGGAGGAGATAGAACAGGTAACCTACGCAGAGATTAATTTTGGATTCTCATGTTGAATACAAGGCACCAGAAAGGTGTTAATCATAGACTTGATTTTATGTTACATACCGTATATACTCGAGTATAAGCCGACCCGAGTATAAGCCGAGGCACCTACTTTTGCCCCAAAAAACGGGAAAACTTATTGACTCGAGTATAAGCCTAGGGTAAAAAATGCAGCGGCTACTAGTAAATTTTAAAAATAAAAATGGATACCAATAAAATTACATAGGCAGTTTAATATCCCCCATAGGCAATTATAGGCGGATATATGGCCCTATATGCAGGTATAGGCAGGTATATGTCCCAAATGGCACGTATATGGCCCCATAGGCATGTAATAGACAGTTATATGTCCCCCATAAGCAGATTATAGGCAGGTATTTGGCCCCATAGGCAGGTAATAGGCAGGTATAGGGCTGGCTGTAGGCAGGTATAGGCATCTGTAGGCAGGTATAGGGCCAGCTGTAGCCAGGTGTAGGGCAGGTATAGGTATCTGTAGGCAGGTATAGGGCTGGCTGTAGACAGGTATAGGGCAGCTACAGGCAGCTGTAGGCAGGTATAGGGCAGGTATAGGCAGCCGTAGGCAGGTATAGGGCAGGTATAGGCAGCTGTAGGCAGGTATAGGGCAGGTATAGGCAGCTGTAGGCAGGTATAGGCAGCTGTAGGCAGGTATAGGGCAGGTATAGGCAGCTGTAGGCAGGTATAGGGCAGGTATAGGCAGCTGTAGGCAGGTATAGGGCCAGCTGTAGGCAGGTGTAGGGCAGGTATAGGCAGTTGTAGGCAGCTGTAGGGCAGGTATAGGCAGTTGTAGGCAGGTATAGAGGTGGCTGTAGGCAGGTATAGGGCTGGCTGTAGGCAGGTATAGGGCAGGTATAGGCAGCTGTAGGCAGGTATAGGACAGGCTGTGGGCAGGTATAGGCAGGTATGGGCAGCTGTAGGCAGGTATAGGGCCAGCTGTAGGCAGGTATAGGGCCAGCTGTAGGCAGGTATAGGGCCAGCTGTAGGCAGGTATAGGGCAGGTATAGGCAGCTGTAGGCTGGAATGGGGCAGGTATAGGCCCGAATGTAGGAAGTTATATGGCAGGTGTAGGCAGCTTGAGGCAGGTATAGGGCTGGTATAGGCAGCTGTAGGCAGGTATAGGGCAGGTTAGGCAGGTTAGGCAGGTATAGGGCAGGTATAGCAGCTGTAGGGAGGTATAGGGCCAGCTGTAGGCAGGTATAGGGCCAGCTGTAGGCAGGTATAGGGCCGGCTGTAGGCAGGTATAGGGCCGGCTGTAGGCAGGTATAGGCAGCTGTAGGCAGGTAAAGGCAGCTGTAGGCAGGTATAGGGCAGGTATAGGCAGCTGTAGGCAGGTATAGGGCAGGTATAGGCAGCTGTAGGCAGGTATAGGGCCAGCTGTAGGCAGGTATAGGGCCGGCTGTAGGCAGGTATAGGTCAGGTATAGGCAGCTGTAGGCAGGTATAGGGGAGGTATAGGGAGCTGTAGGTAGGGATAGGGCGTATAGGCAGCTGTAGGCAGGTATAGGGCCAGCTGTAGGCAGGTATAGGGCCGGCTGTAGGCAGGTATAGGGCAGGTATAGGCAGCTGTAGGCAGGTATAGGGCAGGTATAGGCAGCTGTAGGCAGGTATAGGGCCAGCTGTAGGCAGGTATAGGGCCGGCTGTAGGCAGGTATAGGGATGGCTGTAGGCAGGTATAGGCAGCTGTAGGCAGGTATAGGCAGCTGTAGGCAGGCATAGGCAGTTTAAAAAAATAAAAAAAAAAACACTTACCTGGCTCCCCGCTGCTCCGTCTCCCTCGCCGCTCCGCCTCCTCACTGCTCCGGCCTCCCGCGCGCTGTCCTGCATCTTTCCGGCACAGGCGGGTGACGTCATCAGGCCGGGCACGCAGCGTGATGACACACGCTGCCTGTGCCGGAAACTGCCGCCCGGAGGCCACTGCGGCGCACGGAGCGCTCGCTCTGTGCCCCGCAGTGGTATCCCTTCACCTATATGCGCTCCGGAGGAGTCGCATATAGGTGAAGGAATCGCGGACAGTGCCCGGGCCAGCGCAGCGCCCGGACACTGTGCGCTCACTTGGCCTTCAGTTATATGCGCTCCCTGAGGAGTCGCATATAACTGAAGCGTCCCTGTTAGCACTCGGGCAATCGCAGTGCCTGAGCGCCGACAGTGACTCGAGTATAAGCCGAGGTAGAGTTTTTCAGCTCATTTTTTGGGCTGAAAAACTCGACTTATACTCAAGTATATACGGTAGTTACATTGTTAGTACAGATGAAAAAATATGTCTATCAAAAATATATCTACAAGTTCAACCAAGGGTTGGGAAAGATGTGGATAAAGGGAATGCTTAAGCTTTGTTTCCCCTACTAATGAAGACTTTAGAACCCATAAGGCATGAACCAATCTGCCCTTAAGGAATATTTCAGTCTTGATCCCAAAATTGCCATCAGACTGGATATAGACGATTTAAACAGCTACATAAGTATTAATATTATTTAGTAGTAAGTAGTTATCTAAGCCTTTCTTGAAGCTCTTACCTGTTGCTATGAGCAGCTCCCCAGGCAGGCTATTTCATAGATTCAAAGTTCTCATGGTAAAGAAAACCTTTTTCTTTTGGAGACTGAATCCTTTTTTCTCCAAGTGGAGGGAGGATCCTGTTGTCTTTTAAAGGTGTTTTACATGAAACAGCTTTCCACCATACTTTTTGTTTCGGCCATTTATATACTTACATAAATTAATCATATCTCCCTGGAGCTGTTTTTTCTCAAGAGCTAAATAAGTTTAATTCTTTTAACAGGTCTTCATAACTAACATGCTCCATTACCCTTTATAGTTTGGTTGCTCTTCTTTGTACTTTCTCTAGCTCCATTGCATCCTATCCCATTGTTTAAACTAGAGCTCAGAACTGAACAGCATATTCTAAATGAGGACGTACCAATGTTTATATAGTATCAGTACAACATCCCTGTCCAGCGAGTCCATTCCTCTTTTATTCATGGCAATATCCTGCTGGCTGTAGAGGCAGAGGATTGATACTGAATGCTGTTATGTAATTTGTGGTCTACAAGTACATGCTCAGTTATTGATTTTATGAGTGATGTGGTGTTCTTTTATTCTTTATTTTGGATAGTTTTTTGGTGTTTTGAAGCAGGTGAGCTGGCTAAAAATCTATTCGTTGTTTGTATTAACTGATTTGTTTGTCTGTTTTGATATTTCTTTATGTCTAGGCATGTGTTGATGCACTGAACTAGGCCTAAGAGATCAGAGCCTGACACAGCGATTACTAAAGCAGGATACCAGTCATGGTCTGAAATAGGCATACCACATAAATGTTTTTGCCTAGATAACTCTCTTAAATCGCATTAAAAAGAACGGAACTCATACAACCTAACATAACTGTGCCAGCTACATAGTAAACATTATAACAGTTCCAGCCCCAAAGTGGCACCCTATAACATTGCCAGCATACCACTATAACTTTGTGCTTGTGTGGCATGCCACTATTTTTTAGACCAGGGAGAAATATCTGAGCAGGCACTAGAGGGCATTTACATGTACCTTTCTAATTCTGCACTGATATTTGAGATAAGTCAATTAACAGCACTCCCATCTCTGCATCAGAAGGAAGCAGCTGTCTATTGACAGCCTTGTGTTTTTGAATCATTAGGGCATAGAGAAGTAGGTCAATGTCCAGATGACTGGGAGGTGGAGGCACAAAAATAGTATTAAGCCAGTATTAGCCAGGGGCCCCTGGCTGCAAACCATTGGTATAAAGTTTGCTTGTCACATCAGAGCTTGGCTTAGTTATGAAAAAAAATATTAAAAGCCTGTTTTTCGTCATATGAAATAGAGGCAAAAATAATACGATTCCTTAAAGTTG